>OX276337.1:107893055-108065555 GCA_946251815.1 Dasysyrphus albostriatus
AATCGATGGTAATTGTCTCATGATTTATACCTGTGTTGTGTTTGCTGCTGCGCATACTCATGCTACTGCTACTACTTCCTTTTGACTGTCCAAGATTCCCAGATAGAATATTTGCGGCGTGCTCTCGACCCCGAATCATAAGACTTTCTGGATGGTTCCAGTTCTTGAGAAGTCGCTGGGCCCTTGATTTCGGCAAACAAGAGAGTAGAGATAGTTTTCGCTCAATACCATCGGGGGTATCATTTATATCTGTGAATATTAAATTCTGATTAAATATTTGTTTCGTAAAAAAGGAATCAAAAAACTTACCGTTAAGTATGCTTTTCATGACATCGATTTGCAGTTCAAAGACATGATTTGAAGCATACTGATAAAACATATCGAACGATAGCGCCCTATATCCCAAATAGGTGAAGAAAGACGAAAATCCTTGTGGCAAGGGAAAAGCAATGGAATCTACTGCTAGGCAGAATCTTTCAAGGATCAAAAACAGTGAGTATTGTTGATCGTTGCTAAGCTGATCACTAAAAGAGAAAACAATGCAATTCAGGTCTAAGAAAAAAACACAGAAATTTTCAAAAAGCCTTTGATAACTTTTTAATATATCATCTTACATCAACTGAAAACCCCTTACAACTTCAAAACGAGCATCGATTCCAGCTGCTCTGCAAACTAAAGCACACAAAGCCCTTGATAGCTCTAACTGTGCTGCAACATATTGAGAAGCTACTGCATGAACATGTGCAGGTGTCTGTGATCGCTCAAAGAACGTTTCTTTCAACCAGCGGAATCCAGTGTTTTTGTTTGTAGAATTTTTCACCAAATGAACACTCAATTCACGTAAGTTCTAGAGAAAAACAAAGCTTAGTAAACCAAGGCTGACAAATAGTTTTTAAATGGCTTTTGTACTTACTACTGAAATAACATGTTCCTGCTTTGTAGCCGTACAAGTTTCCAGCTCTACAAATGGTAAAGGTTCATTCTGCATGCGCCGCACTGCAGTTGCAAAATCTCCAGCATTTGGTCCGGCCAAAGGGCCTCCTGGAGATAATGGTGTTGTGCATCTAGATAATGCTTCTGGTTGATAGCATGCCAGCGAGAACATTAACTTTTCGCTCACTTGCTCCGCAGTGAAGCGATTTTTGTCCTTATTGTTTTCGTTTAGATTCTCCCATAGTTTTGACCAAATGTCCACTCCATATGGAGTAAGACGCTGTTGTGGAGAAAGTAACATCATTGTAGTGTTCCAGAGGTTCTCATGTGATAGCCCAACACTTAGATCGGCTACTTTGGCATGCATTGGTTTCGATATAACCGAGGTTGTAAGTGGAAGCAGACGAGTCAGAAGCAGAGCTTCACTTGGTAGTCCTCGCTTGGCTGATGAGTAGCTGCCAGCAACTAGAGCTTCTTTGAGAAGTGCCACCGTATCGAGGCTTAGTGGTTGTTCCATGATAATACTCAGTAACTCCGATAGAACATCCATGTCATTGGAATGAACAAGAAAATAATGAATCATACTCAAGCGATTGTCAACTGAGGTATCATTCCGGAATGCTTCAATAAGATGAGCCTTCGGAATGCTTAGTGAGAAAACATCCAATGTTGCCGAATCATATGCCAATTTGTCCCAATTTTTGCACGGAACTAAATGAGTCAAGGGAGTTTTGTTATATGCCGGACAAACTATATGACAACAAGGTTCATGCGAAAGGCCCACATCGAGAAGGTGAACAAATAAATCAGGTTGGAATACAAGCATATGATGCCCACCCTGAAGAGCAAATGTTGGCTTCAGCAGTTTTGCTGTATCCCATGCAATTCCTGGCATTACACAATGAACTACACATCCATGATGAAGAAGGGTCACCGAATATGCAAAATGAACATCCGAATTCGCTGGGCTAGAGTCATCTGCTGGTGGTTTTATATTCTGATAGAGGTAATAATGACAAACAAATAGCATTCCAGATTCATCGGCGAGAATGATAAGATTGAGAGAAGTGTCGTGAAGTCGAAGGGGAACTGTGTCATCTTCGTAGCAATTTGAGGCACTTGTTGTATGTGGAATTTTGGGTAAATTCAAAGGAATATTTAGCTGAAATAAAATAAATAATTTAAATATATGAGAAGACAAAATTTTCAGGTTCCTTCATCTGAATGGATTGAACCATTGCCAGAACTAGCTATCTATTTTAACTGATAAGGGAAATATAGTTGACAGGCCTAATTAATCTACTCATTAAAGGCTTTTTTACTAAATGGCATTGATACTTTTAACATTAAGTGGTAAAGTTTGGAAAGTCTGACAATTTACGAGGACCTTTGATGTCATCGCTAAAAGTTGTTGAGATAACTGGAAAGTTGTTGCTTTAAACAAAATGTTTGGCCTGATTAATGCGAGTTTACCTAGAACCTTCTTCAAAATAAGGCGAGTTTCCTAACTAACATTCATCTTCAAAATAAGGCGAGTTTCCTAACTAATGCTTCTACCGTCATCTGTAGAAATAACCGGTAACAGTAACCTTGTGTTAAAACTATTTGAGTTTTCATAAAAAAAAAAAAAAATACCGAAAGGCAAGTAACGACAAAATCAATTCAAATGTATGCATACAAATCACTTCATATTCAAATAGATTCCATAATTGCTGCCACCTTACCATTAACTTACCACAGTTTCCGTAGGCAACTTATCATTGAATTGAAATGCCGACAAGGTTGGAGTAGGCAGACTTCTTTCTTCATCGTCTTTGATAATCGAACTCGAACTCTTTGTTTTCGATTTCATGTGAATATAATACAGAGCTTGGTTCTCACAATCCCACTGAGCCCATACAAAGTTCTTTGCGATCATTTCAGCTAAGAGATTTTCTTCCAGGGACCACGAATCTTCGTCTGTGAAATCAATCGAAGTTGGCGTGTCCCCAAATTGATCTTTTTCAGCGTTTATGGTCGAAGTGTAGAGCATTACAGCTAAAACAGTGTAAATATATTTCTTATCATTCAAATGTATGAATGGATCGATCTATTTAAACTTACATTCTTCATGGGTCAGCACAAGAAACTTGTCCACGTAGACTTTATCGAACTTTGCTTCTTTTTTCCATAGAAACTGTACCATAACTTGTTTAACAGAGCTCTCCTTTGTTATCAACTCTGGTTGTTTGGTGGGTGTGCTCTTTAGTTCCACAATGTGAGGCGAATAGTAGTAAGTACTTACAGGCTCTTCAGCAGAGCCCGTTTTAAGTTCATTCTTGACAACATAGATCAACAAGGAAACTGCACTATTCACCGAAGCTTGAATGACGTTTTCCTGCTTGGAAAATCGATAGAGAATGCGAAATGACTTAGGTGATGCAAAATATTGGCCAATGCAAGTGTGTTTTTCATCGTTTGCATTTGTAAATATCCACGAAGTGAGCAAGGATCCATCTTGTTCTTGGCCAAGAATTCTCCATTCGTTGGCAATTTCTGTTTGGAAATTTTTTTTATAAATATCGGGGTAGGAGAAAAGAGGGTTTTAGGGTGTGACGGAATTTAAGGTATTACCCTTGATGCCCTGGGCGCTTATCAAGCCACAAAAGTTAACAGCTAGATTCTCTTGGGTTTGCATTGTCTTATGGGTGTTTGCTTGTGAACACCGGTGCTTTTTTATATTTAATTTTGTTTATTAATTTTTTTTTAAACAAACTCACTATAAAAAAAAAAACACGAAAAGGAGAACAGACGAACACTAATAGGAACAAATTTTGGTACACGCGAAAAATTCCCTTACAGTCGAAACGTCAATATTTAGTGCTGCCAGTAAACATTTTTGGGGCTTAGATAAATTTCCCATATCAACTTCAATAGTGACAGCCATCGGTTGAAAATTGGCCAGTTTATATTTCCTGAGCGCTCAGTATTTTTCCTCAACTTTTTGACGGAGCAGGAGAATAAAATAGGCCAGTTTATATTTCTTGAGCGCTCAGTATTTTTCCTCAATTTTTTGACAGAGCAGGAGAATAAAATATAAACAACATTCCTCACATAGAAGTCAAAAGAACTCTCTTTTTCTTTTCTTTTTATGTAATTTACTGCGACAAAAAATAATTGAGCAAGCGAATCCAAAAAATTTCAGTCTCAGTTTTTAAGGGGAAAAGTGAGGAATTTTTGAGAGGAATCCTGTTTATATTTCTGAGCGCTCTGAGTCCTCTGAGATCTCAGAAATATAAACTGGCTAAATATAAACAATATTCCTCATATGGAAGTCAAAACAACTGTCCTTTTCTTTTCTTCTTATGTAATTTACTGCGACAAAAAATAATTGAGTAAGCGAATCCAAAAAATGTCAGTCTCAGTTTTTAAGGGGAAAAGTGAGGAATTTTTGGGAGGAATCATGTTTATATTTCTGAGCACTCTGAGTCCTTTGAGATCTCAGAAAAATAAACTGGCTAAATGTTACACCAGGTTTGTTCGTGCACTTTCTGGGCTAAATTTTGCAGCCTGTCCAAATTTGAGGAGTGGAGATGCAATTCTCTCAGAGAGCAGTCAAGCCAAGCAAAAGTACAAGAACGCACAGAACCAAAATTTCTACCACTTTTTGAACGTCAACAAAAAGTAAACAAAGTAACAAATTAAGTATGCATTCTAAACGTCAAAAAAGGGGAAAATGGGAATTAATTTGGCACGAGATTTTTCCCGACAAATTTGCTGGAGAGTCGATCAATAAAATATTAGATTTTCCTTTTCGCAGGTAAAATTTCTTAACATTTGAGGTCAAAAAGAAATATCAAGTATTTCGTGAACGAAGGAAGATCTCTAATTGTTCTAGTAAAAGGGTTGAGAGAGAATTGAAATAATTGACGAAATTTTTTTTCTAGTTACGAACCAGTTGGGATGAAAGCGTCCGTAACTCACCTAAATCGAAACTCTGTACAATGTACAAATGTACAAAAAAGTTGAATTTCTAAGCGCATATTTTGGGCAAAATGCTTCAAACATATCCCAAACGCAAACATAACCATTCCTGCAGTGTAGATTCTTTTTTCTTGTGCAAATGCAAAGGTATTTGTGGTAATGTTAAAATTATGTTGCACAGTTCACTTGCATTTAATTTGACTGTGTTTTAGATCAGCTTTCTATGCGTTTTGATTTGCTTTAAATCAAGAGTTCTCACTCCCGCTATCGAAGGGAAAATTATTTTCCCGGGAACTCGGGATAGGAGAATTTTACTCTCGGGAGATCACATCTCCCGGGGAACAATTTTCCCCGGGAATATTTAGAATTGGGCTGAATACAAAAATGATAATTTCTGCCCAGTTAAATTTTTTGGGAGTTTGGCAAAAATTTTCAGGAAAGGGAAATCATCGTGTATAAAGGTAAGATCGCATTCGACGAAACTGCACCGCAACTGAACTTCAAAATATTTTTTGTATGAAATTGTAGGAGCTATAAGAAAAGTAAAGTGTTTTATTTTGTGCAGTAAATAAATGGAGAATTTAAATAAAGTGAATAAGTTTTATTTACAAACCTGAGAAAATATTACAATACCATTTTTATATTTATATTATATATTAATTTAATATAATTTAATTTATGTTAATATTTTACAACGTCAAATTGGGGATCAGTCACAAAATAAAATAGTGGCAAGTCAACAAAAAAACACAAACGTCGAATTCCAAAAAGTTGTTCGGAAGTTGCTTAGTGGGCTAAAGGCCAGCAACTAAGTTCCCAGTTGGCGCCAGGCCAGGCCAGGCTTGAGGAATTCTGTTTATTTCTGAGTCCTTTGAGATCTCAGAAATATAAACTGGCTTAATGTATTACTACAACAACAAAAAGACTGAATATGACGTCTCGCAAATTTTTCGAGCTCGGGATCCGTCAACTACCCGAACGCGGCCATTTCTTCTGTCATTTGAATTTTTTTATCAGAACTTGCTAGGAGATTTATGTTGGAGCGGAGAAACGAGAAAATAATCAGAAATAAAACGCCGTAAACCGAAAGAATTTGGCAAAAAATCTTAATTTTAGCCAGAGAAATCATTAGGTAAGCAAATATTCTAACAGTTTACTTCTAAGAATCTTAAACGTTAAAGATCGGTTAGTAACTATCGGGAATCACCTATTTAATTACCCAACGAAAATAAGCATTCGCGTATCATCATTTCAAAAAAGAAATTATTTTCACATAATTGGGTGATTCTATTTGTTTTTAAGTATCAACAATGGCACTGCGTTGGGGCATTGTATCAGCAGGAAAAATAAGCCATGATTTTGTCACTGGTTTAAGCACATTGCCGAACGATGAGCATTCGGTTGTTGCCATTGCAGCTCGCGACAAGGGTCGTGCTCAAGAATTCGCAAAACTGCATGAAATACCAAATGCATTGGGAAGTTATGAAGAGTTAGCCGAATTGAAAGATATAGGTAAGTTCTAAATTCAGTTGACAAATGAAGCATATTCCTCATGGTTTCCTACCAAAGATGTTGTTTACATTGGGGCTTTAAATCCGCAACATTTTGAAATCGGCATGATGATGCTGGAGCATGGCAAACATGTACTGGTTGAAAAACCTCTCTGTATGAATGAGAAACAGGCTAAGAAACTCATAACCTATGCCGAACGGAAGAAATTATTCCTAATGGAAGCCGTATGGTCACGGTTTTTCCCAGCTTATCAATATGTTCGCAAACAGATTGCAAGTGGAGTCCTTGGAACAATCGAAGAAGTCAATGTATCATTTGGATTTGATTTAATGGCTATCGATAGAATGCAGTAAGTGCGCAAGATAATGATAATCACAATGCTATTTGGAATTCTAAATCCTTTGGTTTTTACAGAAAGAAAGAACTTGGAGGTGGAACAGTTCTTGATTTGGGTATTTATGTTATTCAACTATCACAATGGGCCTTCCAGGAACCACCGATGGTTATTAAAGCAGCTGGAGAACTTAACTCTGATGGAGTTGACCTGTCAATTGATGGTGAGTTGCAGTATTCCGGAGGGAGAGTTGCGAAAATTCAAACAAGCGCCAGAAAGCAACTAGAGAACAAGGCCATAATCAAAGGTTCCAAAGGGCAGATTACTGTAAGTCTACTTCTACTAAAGCATCGTCCTGTTTTTATCAAATTTATCTTCCTAGCTTCCTAATTTCTGGTGTCCAACAACTATAATTGATATTGATGGCAAACAAAAGGAATGGGTTCTACCCAAAGGAAAACAGAAGACTAATTTTCCAAACTCTGAAGGGTTGCGTTATGAAGCCGAGGAGGTTCGAAAGTGCATCCTGGAAGGAAAGCTTCAAAGTGAGCACATGAGTCATAATGAAAGTTTGTTGGTAGCTCACATTGAGGATGCCATAAGAAAAGAAGTTGGGGTTGTTTATCCAGAAGATGACTAAACAAGTTTTTTTTTTGAAGTTTGAATAATTTTTCCACTTCGTGTGTAAATTTTGTAAGTGTATGTATGTGTTTTGTAATAAATAAAAATGAAATAAGATATTTGAAGAGTATTTAACGTTTAAAGTGGATACAATTAGAAATAAAAATTGAATTATCGGCTGCAAGAACTAAATAACTTGAATGTTGATGCTGAAAGGCTCACTGATAGTCCAATAGAGATCGATTTGACGAAACGCCATTAAAGGCTATATTTTTCCAAGAATGCAAATAAGAAGTCACAAAGTAAATATTGGACTTGATTGCACTTAAGTCCACGCATACTGTGGTCCGAAAAGCCAAAAGTTATGACACGAATAAAAAAAAAACATTTTTTTCATTTCTTTGATTTGGCTTGCATATATGTAAGTAGATACATTGGGTTGGTCCTTAAGAGGGGCATTCTTTTATGTTAAATGACTCACACCCCTTATTTCTTCCAGGAAAATTTTAGCTCATTATTTTACACTGTTGTAGTTATTCTCTAAGAAAATATTTGAAATCAAATGACATAACGATAATAGAGAACACGAAAAATGTGGGTGGCACAATACTTTCTGTCTTTGTCTGAATATCGAGCAACACTAAGTTATTGAAGCGGTTTTCTTCAAATTTTGAACTTCAAGTTTTTTGGTGATCCCCTATAGGGAAATTGAATTTCTTTTTAGCGAAAAAGTTAACTGTCCTTGTCAAACAGCCGTTAAGGAAAAGCTTATTTATTTCAAAAATCAGCAAATTATTGTAGCCATAGTTGAAAAAAAATACAGCAAACTGTTATTAACGGTACTTACTACATAACGGATTTTGAATTTTCAACCAAGGAAAATTAAAATTTGTATAGGTACAAACGCTCCTTCGAAATGTTGCCTTTGTCATAAGAATTTTAATATCTCTTTACTGCCTGAACAGAATGGACAGACAGAACAGTTTGAAACCGCCAGATTTAATGCAAACCCGTGCCACAAGTGCCACAAGTGAAATTTTGTTTTGGTCCGCACTAAATCTGGCGGTCTGAAACTGTTTGAAAAAATTTAAGGAACAGGGTTAATGTTACTTCTCGCTTTACCTATTTCACCACTAAATCGTAGCCATGGCGTAGTGAAAAGACACAACAGGGTATAGTAGGTACTATATGACCATATTACACAAATCTAAGGTATTGCGCAAGTTGTCAAAATCTAAACTGTCAGAAATAAAAAATGGCTTTGAACGTGAGGAACTAAATACACCCAAACACAACAACAAATATTTCCATTTGACACTAATTTTGATATATGCCCAGAATAGAAAAAATTAAAAACTCTATAGCTATTGCACTCGTGGGGATGCCAAGAATACCCGAGTCAGCCCTGGGTAAACTTCAACGAACGAAGCTAAATAAAAACGAAGCACAAATAAAAATTAGATTTGTCTAGTTTATAGGTCTGTTCCTTTACTCTGAATTTCTGTACAAAGAGAACTCTCGCGAGAGTAAAATATTTCTCCTATCTGTGATTTTTTGCCCAAGACATTTGTTTGGACTTATATGTGTACTGTGTCACAGCTCAGCTAAATGACAGCATGAAATTATGTGAATTTATGTAAATTTTCGTTCCCTTACTTTTGTGTAGTTTGCAAACTATTGAGTTTTATTCTTAATCTTCAAAATTTGACAGTTTGTGAGTTTCTGTACAAAAAGTAAAGGATCAGACCTTTTATTTCAGGGCGCTCGCAGAATTTCCCCACTTTGGCTGTCAAAAGCAAAGGAAAACAAATCTTTGCTCCATCAGCTCAGTGAGCACTCCTGAACTGAACAAATTGTCAAATTGTGTTTTTATAATTTGTAATAACATATGTAGGTTTATGACGCTTTAGAAGTGTCAGTATGTTTTGTTGGCATATCCGTTAACCTTGCGAAAATTTTATTAAAATTTGACAGTCTACAGGTTTTGTTCCAAAATCTCTGGAACAAACAACAAAGCTTTTATCTCTCTATTAAAAATGAAGAAAAGTTTATTTAAAAAGTATACAAAAAATATTTGTTTTCACTTTGATGATACCTAAATAAATTACTTTCATTTGTTAATAGATCAATAAAACGACAATCAAAATATACCTCAAAAAATCAATCTTCAGAACATATTGAACAATTATTCACCTTCAAAAGCGATCAAGTAGGAAGGATTATTTCAGAAAAACTCCTGAGTTTCTATAAAGACAATGAATTCTTCGGTACTGTCCTGATAGCAGGAATATATCGTGTCAACATAAAAGCTCACAGAGTTGTCCTCTGTGCATTGAGTGAATACTTCTATGCAATATTCTGTAGCGGTCAAACAGATTCGAAGGGGAATGTAATTGAATTGGAAGAAATCGAAGCTTCAATACTGAAGCGTATCATCGATTTCTTTTATTCGGGTTCGATTGATATGAGTCTCGAAACTGTTGGCGATATTTTAGAAATTGCAGCGTTTCTAAAAATTAACACTCTGGTCGATGGTTGCTGTGAATTTATTGAGAAAAGTCTTAATGCTAGCAAATCCTTGAATTGGTTTCGATTGGCCAATAAATTGTGTCTACATAATCTGAAGACAAGGACCTTAGAATTTATTTACGCCCACTTTGAGGAAATATCAAAGGAGAAAGAATTTTTGATGCTAAGTAAAAATGAGTTGAAAGATTTGCTATTCAACGACAACCCCTATGGTGATTTCGAGGAGGTCGTTTTCCTGTCCGTCGTGGCATGGATAAATCATGACAAATCAAATCGGAAACATCTGGTTTTAGAGTTTCTGTCAATGGTTCGGTATCAGGGTCTTACCCCCAAGTTTATCATTGAAAACAGAAAGTCTGTTTGTAAAAGTATCGAAAGCTACGAATTGATTTGCAGTTGGCTTCAATGGCATTTGTCGCCGGAAACTCGATCAAACGATCAGCAAAATATTACTTTCAAGGCAAGGAAGATGCCTGGTAAACTTGCAGCAGTAATGTCCTCGCTTGATTTTTCTGAAATTAATATTGAAACATTAAACCACAAATCTAATTCATGGTCAATTGATTTTGCAACAAGCCTACCAACAAAAAAAACAAATTGTTCAATGATTGTTATTGACGAAAAACTGATTGTAGTTGGAGGGATTGAAGGTTGGGATTTTACAAACAGCGTAGAATGTTTAGACTTGCACACCTTGAAGTGGAATAATCTACCTGTAATGAAAAGAAAAAGAGAACAATGCCAGTTGCTTGATTTAAAAGGAAATTTGTGTGTTTTCGGTGGTGAAGTCAACGAAGATTCAAATGACATTGAGATTTATAATTTTTCCACAGGCAAATGGCATTATCCACTTCCTCTGTATGAACCTAGTGAAATGGGTAGAATAGCTGCCTACAATGGGATGCTATTTATTCTTGATTTTGTATACGGCTTATTGCAATCTTATGATGTCTCTTCAAATAAATGGACTTCAAAAGCGGTGGAGAAAAAATTGTTAGAGGATTTTGGTTTTGCGGCAGTTGAAGGATTTTTGTACGTTATTGGTGGTCGATTCGGTCCAGAACGTGTGAAAACTGTTCAACGCTATAATTTATTCAATGATTCCTGGTGTGATATAGCATCTTTGCCAAAAGCTCTCTACTGTTTTCAATCCATAGTTTATGAAAATAAAATCATAATTAGCACGTCTAATGGAGCTTACCAGTATGATATTGATACAGACACATGGAATACCTTAAGTCCTTTAGGTCAAGTTGTACAATCGTGGTTCAGCCTTGGTTCAAGATTTGATTTCGGTTCAACTCGCATGAAGTGTTCTTCAATCGGAGTTTAGGACTTAGCACACCGCTGAACCAGGCCGAAATTAATTCACATATTTCGACTTAACTTGGGTTTAAGTATTTTCGTGGCTATTATTTAACTCTTGATGTGATTTTTCTATTCATCTTATCGGTAAAATTAAGGTCTTGTTAGGCAAAATGGCAGATCGTCATTTCAAATATTTAATAAATGAATTAAAACCGTTGTACTTTCATTCCAACCACCCAACACCATAAAATCTTGCCCGACTTTTATATAACAAAATGCGTTCCCCTACATATCCTCATACTCATATTTTGTTTATGCTTTCACTCGCAAAATTTGCTGCCGGTTCTTATTCTATTGGGTTGTGTACTGTATGAATTTGAAAATTTTCTTGGACATGCGAAAACATACTTAAATAAAACGGCTGTTTTCTAATCAACCCTTCGTAGAAAATTTATCATAATAACAAGTTCCAAGATATCATCATAGTTTTCATAAATGTACGTTATACCTTTAATAAATAATTATATTAAATAAAGTTCAATATTATTTATTCAAAAAAGAAAAAAGGCACTTAAGAACTTTTAAAATGTGCAAGAAATTATAGAAAAAATATAAAAATATATAAAAAAGCAATTAAGATTGCTAGCTTAGAGCTCAAAAACAAGCAAGCCATTTAATAACATAAAATGACATGAATACATGCAAAAAAAACTAATTTTGTATACATAAAATTGTGATAACATTTAAAAAAATGTTTGGTATGCCAATTATTGATATATATATATTTTTTTCAAAATTTTGAGGAACAACAATAAGCATTTTTAAGCAGCTTTTGCATTTTGATTGGAATCGGTTGAGTTGTTAATGTGAAAATAAAAAATATGGCAGATACTGTTAGTAATTTTTGTACACCAAATTTTACACCATATTTACAATAATACACCGATTATTTTATAAAAATAGTTAGAGCTGTATGGTAAATGCCGTTTTATGTTTTGTGTTAAACAAATTTCAATTTCCCCTCAAGGATATTACAATAAACCTTGATTTCAATATTTGAAGAAAATGAATTTGTAGGTTTAAGTAAGTTTTAGGTACAGACAGTCAGAAAGAGTGCCCCAAATTTTTTTGTGATCTTTATAATCGAATATCATCATATTTGATTTTTGAAACGAAACATTTTTAAATTCAAAAGTCCAGGAAAACAAAAATAATAATTAAGAAGTTTTTTTTATAGTACAAATTCTATAAAACGGTTAGCAATTGCTAATCAGTATGTTTGGCATACTGCGTGTAAAATTTGAACTGACCGGGACGAGACGCCTCTTTTAAACATGCTTTATGTTTCACTTTTGTAATCCTAAAAACAATACAAAAAAGGTGAGCTTTCTATTGTAGATCCAAATCAGCAACAAATCCCCAGGTACACCACTACACCTGACAAAATGAAAAAGAATAGCCATTATCGCTGACACTTCAAATCACTGTTTATTATATTTGTTTGTATTTATTTATTTCCAACAAGCTGATAACATAACCAATGACCCAGCCACCTTATTTTTTGAAATCTATAAAATACAGACTGCAATCATTTACAGAAGTATTCACTTAGCAAAATCTGTTTATTATATTTGTTTGTATTTATTTATTTCCAACAAGCTGATAACATAACCAATGACCCAGCCACCTTATTTTTTGAAATCTATAAAATACAGTCTGCAATCATTTACAGAAGTATTCACTTAGCAAAATTTGATTTAAATTGAAACATGGCTTTACGTTGGGGAATTGTGTCGGCTGGTAAAATAAGCCACGATTTCGTCACTGGTCTTAGTACATTACCTACTAATGAGCATATGGTGGCAGCTATAGCGGCCCGCGATAAGAAACGCGCAGAAGAATTTGCAAAACTCCATGAGATTCCAAGTGCATTTGGGAGTTATGAAGAACTTGCCAAGTCATCCGATGTCGGTGAGTTTGAGTATCTTAAAAAAACTAAAAAGAAGAACATCCATAACTTTTCAATTTTGTTTTTTTTGTTTGTATCTATTAGATGTTGTTTATGTTGGTGCTCTGAATCCACAACATTTCGAAATTGGCATGCTAATGCTGAAGCACGGAAAACACGTTCTAATAGAAAAACCACTTTGCATGAATGAAAAGCAGGCTCAGCAACTCGTAGTGTATGCCAAGAGTCGGAAATTATTCCTTATGGAAGCCGTTTGGTCTCGGTTCTTTCCAGCCTATCAATATGTTCGTAAACAAATAGCACTTGGAGCTCTGGGAACTATTCAAGAAGTAAATGTTTCTTTTGGATTTGATTTAACAAAAATCGATCGCTTGCAGTAAGTAAACGCGGTTTCACATACATACTCGTAGATGAAAATGTGATCATTCTAAAATGTGATATTCTAAATTGTTTTAGATTTTTTTTCTGATAACAAATAGTTGAAGTGGTTGTTAATTCGAGTAGATATCTCCATTTTTTGTTCCTAAATATTTTTATTTGTTTAAGATAAACAAAAAAAAACAATTTAATAAACATTTGATAGTTATGTTTAGAAAAGTCTTACATAAGTTGTAGCCACTTCCAGGAACTCTACATCCAAACTTAGCATATTTGTGTTTTGATTTCTATGCAGGAAAAAAGAACTAGGAGGTGGAACTGTTCTCGATTTGGGTATATATGTTATTCAAGCATCTCAATGGGCATTCCAAGAGCCTCCGGTATCAATCAGAGCAACTGGGGAATTAAATGCCGAAGGAGTTGATGTGTGCATAAATGCCGAGTTAGAATATTCTGGTGGAAGAATTTCTAAAATTCAAACAAGCGCTAAAAAGGAACTAGAAAACCAAGCAATTATTAAGGGTTCTAAAGGTCAAATAACTGTATGAGCATACATAAATATTTAAAAAAAAATCAACAAATCGAAAAACTAAAAATGTATATTTTTTTTAAATAGATTCTGAACTTTTGGTGCCCAACAACTATAATTGAAGCCGATGGCAATGAAAAAAAATGGACCCTACCCAAAGGCAAATATAAAACCAATTTTGTAAACTCTGAAGGACTCCGATACGAAGCAGAAGAAGTTCGAAAGTGTATCATGGAGGGAAAACTTCAAAGTGATCAAATGCCTCATAGTGAGAGTTTATTGTTGGCTCACATTGAGGATGCAATTAGGAAACAAATTGGAGTAATTTTTGCAGAAGATGAAATGTAACTTATTTTCATTTGTAATATGACAAATATGTATCTACATTTATATTGCTTAACTATGTTTATTGTTTTGAAGATTTAAATTTAAACAATTGTTTTATTTGTATTTAAATCCAAAAAACAGCTCTGACACTAAAAGTTTATATTCTCCGAAAAAAAACAAACAAATCATTTTCTTGCTTTTTAAAGAAAGTACGTATTGGATTGGTTTAAACAAATCAAAGTTTTAGTGAAATCTAACATTATAACCATCCGGTAATAAGTCCATCAATCCACTGTTCGTTTGCTTAAAATTTCGTTAAACCTTCTGTATAAAATTCCCAAGAGTCTAGTGCAAATTTATAGCTCATCTAGAACGGGTTGCTTTTTTTTGTGAGTAAAAATACGAAATCACCTCCTTTTGCCTTCTAAAATACAACGATTGCCATGGATACACAGTGATTATGCTTAAATGTTTATAGCTTGAACTTTAAATTGAGGGTAAAAACATAAAAACCCATTGCATAGTTTTACACTATCCGCTATAATAACGAAAATTAATAAAACTATCCCACGCCTCTTTCACCCATATAACGCATGCGCTGGGGTCCATTTATACTTAGTACGACGGCAATTTCGATCGAAAGTCATATGGGAACTTAGAAAATAAGGATCGTCTTAAGCAGATCACTAGTAAAAAGTCAAAAAAGTAAAAAAATTAAAAGTTAAAATGAAAAAGCATGCTAATGGCTAAAACACATATGAAGCCTTTTTCATGCAGCGAAATAAAATAACACAGATTCTTATGGGAGGAGAAAAACTCAAGAGCTGCATGCAGCCCAGAGCTGCACGATGCCTCTATTCCTAAATTGGCTGCGCAGCGTCGCAGCAATAAGTGGTTGTTCGTCGACCGATGACTAGGTTCAGTGGAGAAAAGTTCCGTTATACACAATAACATTCAAGTGGATCGATTGGAAAGCTTATAACTTCTTTTTAACTCTCCGATCTTCAAAGTTAAAGTCTCTTTGGAAAGGGTAAATGTCAGGCTACATTCCTGTATAATTGTTTTCAAAGAATATTTAGTTCATTTCATACTGGAGAGCAGATTGACTCCTACATCGGTTTGATTTTCACATTTCAAAATGCAAATGTGAATGGAAAATTCAACAATTTTGAAAAATTATGTTCAAAAAGTTTTTGCCTCAACACTCCTCTACAAATTTGTAAATGGTCTTTTATAGTTAAATACAATGGTAGAGACGGCAGGGGCACTTATCTTAATTTTACAACATAAAATTAATTTGAATCTAAAGAAAAATACATATATTGAAATAAGGTTAAAATACAAAAACTACATTTCTGTATGAAAATTATGGAGAAATACCTAAAAATTTCATACTAAAAGGGTTGCAGTAAGGTTAAGATGTCTTCATTACTTTACTTTATTGATTAGACATGTTTATATTATATGTATTAATGAAAGTTGGCACGAGTAGGATTCATTTATACGCGTTACTAATCTTGAAAAAAAAAGATTAACACGACGCCTTTGTGCAGTGGTCCGCCTGCTCCATTTAAACCAATCTAGTGTATTAGAAACCTACAGAAGGTTCAGGGAAACTGGAGAGTTTATTCGAAGACAATACGATGGGAGGGGAGCGTCGTCAGCGAATAGAAAGTTGGAGACTACTTAACGAAGCCAGTCTAAAATCTAAACGTGTTGCAACAGGACTAAAATTGACACACACTACGGTTAGTAATTTGACCAATGGGGGCTCGCATGACTCCAGAATGTATCTGCATAGCAGCGATCGTATGCAGACAACCTGGTGGACGATTTGTACAATGATGTTTTGCCTAAACCGTAATTTACGCAGGAGGATTTCAATAAGAGGCAAAAGCAAGCTGATTTTTGTGCCTAGTGATGATCGTGGAGGAGATTAAGGGTGGATCCCGTCGTTCCTTATGCTAGTTTATTGGCGAAGAACTCGTTCTAACGCACGATAACGCTGGATGCCATACTGCGGAACTGAGAAACTTTCAACCGACCTTAGGGAAGTCGATAGTACTATGAACAGGCCAGGGCTAAGTCCAGATGTAAACCCTGTTCAGCGTTTGTCGCACGAGCTTAAGCGAAGGTTTAGATCCAGAAATCCATATTAACCAACTTTCTGCCCCATCTGTTGATATTTTATGTAACACAATTGTAGAGGATGTTTGTGTGTGATTTAGTTTTAAAATAATTTTATTTAATTAAATTTACAGCATAATTAATTTTATACATAAAATGCATTTTTTATGTTTATACATCAAAATACACATTTTAAAATGTGTTCTATATAAAATCTATATTTGATGAGAATTCAATAAAGTTATATACCTTTGAATTGTTTCATTATTTTACTTTTTTCTTTAATGTATAACACTTAAAACAAGAATAATTATAAAAGTTGACACTACAAAACAAGTTTTATTATTATTACTATTATTTTTATTGATTTTTTTATTTTAATTCTTAATTTTGATGATGAAAACTTTTCAATTTTAAAACAATGCCCTATTGGAATAGTAAAATAATATGGAAAAAGTGAAGTAAATAATCAAAAGGAATAACGAGAACAATTTAAATGTATTTCAAATAAAATTTAGAAATAAAGAAATGATTAACTTACCCCGGAAATGAAATTCCGAATCGATAGATTTAACTCTTATTAAAGACATTTACATTTAAAATAATAAAATATTATTTGAAAGGTGTATGTTTTTTAGATCATGGAAAGATGTCTTAGTGGCATCAACAACAACTATCGCCAATTGAGGACTACTAATCCTCAAAACAACACCGTCTTTGTCAACTTTTTGTTTGTTTTAGCTTAGGAATGGACGCAAAGCAAATTTTAAAAAGTACTTTTTTTTCAAAAATAATGAGCGCGCCCAAAAAATTATTTTAATCACAGAAATATATAAGCGCTCTTTGTGGGCGCTTTATGGAGAAACAAAGTCTTGCATGGGGTTGAGCAAAGAAAGCGGAAGTGGTGGGGTGCCTAAGCCGATGCAGTCTCGACTACTGGGGCACTTGTTGTGTTGTTGACGGCGCTTTCCTCTGGTTTCGTTGGGAGGTCAACATAAAGATCGCTTGAGCCATTTAGGGTCGAATTACTTTCCGAACTATCAACCATGCCGCAAGTGGGCACATCAGCTTTCAATATTTCCTCTGGCGGTGGCTCGCTTTCTTTCAGGTCCACTACATTATGATCTGTAGATTCTTTATTCTCAATGACTTCAGAGAGGCTTTCCGCCATTATTTCGAGATCTTTAGCTGTATTGGGTAGTAGTTCTTTGGCCACTTCATTATTTTCAATAATAATTGCCGGTGCAAGTTCTTCATCTGGAGGTGTCTCTGGTCTTCTAATAATGTCAGAATGTACTGTCTGGCATTCTTCAATTGTTTTTTCATTCTCTACAATATTATCTGATACTGGTAGATCTGATAACTGATCATGTGGCGCAGACTCACAGAGAACCATATTTGTTTCCAGAGGTGAAACTGCAACCAATGCCGCCGTGGTGTTTCGAGAACTGTGCAATAAATCGTTTATTGCTGATAATCGAGCCGAGCTAGCGTCAGGAGTATTCAAACTGATGAAGCTGTTGTGAGTTTCGCTGAAGTCAGACATGTCACCATTGCAAGCAGTGGTATATCCCAAGAACGGTTGTTGTGGCTGAACATGATTGCTTTGGTGGTGAGGACTGTGATAGCTATTGTACACATTTGATGCTGAATAAGTGCTACTCGTATTCTCATATGGCGCTGTGTTAGCATAAGGGGTTAAAATATCACCATAAGTTACAACTGGCGGTATAACTGCTGGATAAATTGATCCATCTTGATAATGCAGATTTCCACCGTTCAGACCTATGCTATCCGGTTCCGTGGTGGTGGTCGTCGAATTGGTATAGATATTGTGCGTTGGGGGCAATGCGGCTGTTGGTGCTCCAATCACACCGATCGAGGGGGACAATTGGACGCATAGACCACTGGCAGGATGTGTTTGTGGCATATGGTTGTTATACACACTATACTGCTGGTGCATGTGATGATGGTAGGCTTCAGTAGAGCTTTGGTCCAAACTATTATAACTGGGAATGGGGTTATAAGCGCTTGTAACTGTCGTACTGCTACTCGCTAAAGCAGGAACATTATTATAAACCAAATGTGATGATGATGTGGCCACAAGTTGAGAGCTCAGTTCATCAGTGCGTTTTTGCTGCCGGTTTTCCATATCAAGACGCATAATAGTGTGTATGAAATGTGTCCTAACTCGAGATGGATTGAATTCAATACGACCAATAACATTTCCACAAGCATCTCGTGAACAGCCACAGGGAAACATTGCGCGATCAACCTAGAAGACAATAGTTTACATAAAATAATCTGGTTTTAAAGTTATATATGTGTATAATGTACAAAGTACATGAAGACTGAAGTTGTAATAATAAAGAGTCAAAAGTATGAGATGCAACAAAGAGTTAATAAACCGTACTACTTCTTTCCGTATTTAAAAAACAATACTTAAGTGTATTTTGTTTAATGCCAAAAATCTATTCATTCGCTTTCGCGAACATTTTTTTGTTATAGGTCCATAATTCATCGACAAATATTTGGTTTTATACGTGGGGAATAGAAGAGAATACACTTAGATGTGGATGTTTTCCAAAAAGTAACAAACACGTCGATTATTACATTCTTGCGGCCTGAGTTGAAATATTAAAACAAATGAAAATGGTGGGTAAAAGCGATAACTTTCAATTGGGATTGTTTTTATATTTTCTGTTTTTCTGGGTTCAATTCAACCGAATACAGCTGTGTATTATGGAATTACCTTGTTAAGTTTTTTTTTTTTTAATTTGAACTTCATATGATAAAATATGTAAATATTTGATTCCGTGATCTGCATAATATCACACATTTATGACACTCTACGGCATTCAAGACTATTTCAACGAATTAGCAGACTTAAATATTGATTTTTAAACAGCCTTAATCTCCCCTTCTTTCACAAGCCACAAGAAGTGGTGAAACTAGTTTGAACTTTTACAAAAAGCATTAGGAATAATCTTTTGGAAAAAATTATTTAAAAACTCCAAAAATCCCTTTCTTTCATAGATTTTATATCCATTTTTTTTTAGGAAAACATAATAAATACACGAAGAAGTTATGATTCCAAAAAAGCTAAACCTAGAATCAACATTCTTTTAATCATAGCTTTAAACTAAATTATACTTTTGCATCAGTTTTTCATTTAATGGATTATAATAATTTATATAAATATTATTCTCACCTGACATTTGATTCCGGCTTGACTACACGCACACGTGTCCGGGTCACAAAAGTCCCTACAAACACAACCACAAACTTCTCTCGAATTTCTAATGTCACGGCATTCGATTTTTTCATTCGGATCGATTTTTCTTATACCAGCCACTTTCAGCAATGCTCTTCGTTGTTTTGGTGAAACCGGTTGCAAGAAACCATTTGTCTCGGCATCTAAATCGGATCCACTACCTTCGCTGATTTCATCATCACTATCCGATTCTTCACTCGAAGATCCACGCGGATTTATTTCTTGTAATTGCAATTTATGAGCACGTCTTAGTTCCGCTGCATGCTCGGCCAAACTAAATGTTTTAAAACTAACGTGATGAGCACCCATACCAAGGGTACATCCACCTTGTGAAGGAACACATCCATGACCCTGGATGCGTGGAAAGTAGAAGACTTTGACGCCGTCAAAGTTAATTGATCTTCTTGGTTTCTTTTGGAGTTGTTGACTGCCCCCGTCGACAACATCTTGAATGTGACGTTTTAAATTTGATCTCAGTGGAATTTTCTCTGCAATTGGTGATGTACACATTATTGAGCCGACACTAGTGTCTACTACACTAGTCACAGTTGTTTGCAAAGTTGATGTCTCGGAACCCAGTCCAGAATCTGAGCCATCACTGCGTAGCTCCTGTTCTTCTGTTGACTTAACTACTGTCAATTGCGTCGAATCCTCAGCCTCATCGATTATCCGTGGAGCCTGGCTAACAACTTCTTCGATATTTACAACAAAAAGGACATCACCTTCTGTTGATGAGTCCAAGGGATTCGGCGAATTAACATCTAAATGAACATTATATTCATCTAATGCTAGAGGATCTGCAGCTGGATCCGAATTCATTGATACATTCAAATCTGGATCATTTAGAACAATCACCTCACTCACAGGAAAGCCAACATCATTTTCTGCCTCAGGTGGAAAGTCAAGAAATATATCTTTCTCCTCTTCTTCTTCGTCACCCTCTTCCAAGTAAACATCATCGTTATAATTAGTTTTTTCTTTTAGTGGATCTGGATAAGAGTCTGTGCTCACAAATAAGCTATTTTCTTTGAGAAGTTCATTCTCATTTGTATGGTTATTATTTTCATTTAGAATTGGCTCATTAAGCGATGATATTGTTTCTCCTTCTGTAGTTACCACTGTGGGTACTATGCTTACATTTGATTCAATCTTTTCACTCTCCATTGTGGTGACAGCAGTTTCACTCAGTTCTGTGTTCGTTGAAGTTCCCCCAAAAAAAGTTGAGCCGCTAGCATTTTTTTGTATGTATGTGATAAGATTTCGAATGGGCGTGAACATTATTTAAACTGCAGGTGGTATGCCTAGGGCAATTTAACACAACTCGTTCGCCGAGTTTGGTGAGGCATCTGAAATGAATTTATATAACAAACAAATAATTACTGATAATTGATTTAAAAATTAAGTAAAATCTAAAAATTAACTACCTAATAATTCTGTTTCAATAAGGTACTCGTACATTGAGATTTTATATAAATTTGGTTTTAATTTTAATTGAAATAGGCGTTTATAATGATTAGTGTTTCAAGAAAAAAATGTTGAACTGTTAACGAAGTTTTTTAAGAGCCCATTGATTGATTGTTCTGATGTAGAAAGAAGTCGCAGAAAAATTACATAGCATAGCTAAGCGAACATTATATTCAAAACATTTTTAACAACGGTGGGTTAAGACCACGATTAATTATGGAGTTGGGTTTCAATGGAAATGTGTATTTCAGGAAACCAAAGAACTCAGAATTTAATCCAAAATACATGAGGAAGACCTTCAAAGATGGCTGAGGTAATTTAATGATTTTGGTGTGCTTTTCAGATTATGGGATGGATGAAAAAGAAATTGTGTGCTGTACTATTTTTTTTTTAATAATAATATACAGATTTAAGAAGTTAGTTTAGGTTAGGCATTTTTCTTTTTAAAGACCAATTTTTTGGAATCCTTTTTATACTATGGCTGCCATATTATTATTATTATTTCGTAGCAATAGGTTCACTGGTGATCTGATGTTTTATCTCACCGAGCAGTGGAACAAATTTTTACTTCGTTTTGGAGAAAGTAAGATTATTGCATTATTGATATTTAAAAAGCAATTGATTTAGTTTGGCATCAAGCTCTCTTATCGAAAATGCGTGCATTTGGTATCGATTAATCTCTTCTTTCTTTGGATTAGAAATTACCTTTCGGACCGATCAATACAAGTTGTATTGGACGGTTTCAAGTCTGATATAAATAAAATAAATGCTGGTGTGCCCCAGGGCTCCGTTTTGTCTCCTACCCTCTTTCTCATTTTTATTAATGATCTCTTATCTGAAACTTCTATTCCATTAAATTTTTTTGCTGACGATAACACCCTCAGCTTTTCATATTCGTTTCTAGATTCACATGCCTGCACTTCGGATGTGGAACTTGAACGGCAGCGTATGATAAAAAATATAAATTTTGTGGCGCAACAGCTCATGCAGAACCAGGGCCTAGTGACTAACAACTCTCAACCATTCCTGTGTGCGTGTTGTTGGCAGGAATGGAGGGGACCTACAATTTTTTGCCGAGTCCGAACGGCTAGGTGAGAAGCACTTATTCATGACAAGTAATACTCTTGGAGGATTTGTCACTTCCTCGCAAGAGGCAGTACCTCGGAAAAAAACATTTCTGTTTTTTTAGGTGGCAGTGGCCGGGAATCGAACCCAGACCTTTGGCATGACAGTCCTACGCACTAACTATCATGCCACGAGGTACTACAGCGTATGATAAGTTCATTAAATCTGATCTGACAGCATTGTCCAGTGGGGAGCTAAAAACCGTGTAGAATTTAATGCTTCAAAAACCCAATGCTGTCTGTTGTCATTAAAGCAAAACCCAACCCCCTTTGCCGCTTTCCATGAGCGGTGCTAGCATCGAAATGAAACTAAACAGCTTCCAGTTCTGGGTATGTGCACCACAGATTACCTTCTGTGGAACGATCACATATTCAACGTCGCCAAAAACGCTGCAAAGTGTTTAGATTTTCTTTGAAGATGCAAGAAATTTTTCTCCCCTTCTGATCTGGCTGCAATCTACAAAGCCTACATTTGCCCAAAGCTTGAATACGATTCTCACACTTGGACTGGTGCTTCCATAACCCATCCTAGTCTCTTGCATCGTATCCAAAAAATGATAGGTGATAGTACTTTAACGGTAACATTCAAATCTCTTGAACATCGACATAATGTTTCATGCCTCTGCTTATTTTATCGCTATTTTTATAACCAGTGTTCTAGCGAAATAGCCAGTTGCATTCCTTTCCTTAAACAATTCCACCGTAATAATCACACTGCCAGGAATGCGAATGCCCATCAGTTTACCCTTGAGCCCAATTTCGGACGTACTGTTAAGTACAGAGATTCTTTTCTTAGCCGAACCACACGAATGTGGAATGCTTTACCCGGCTCAATTTTTCCCTACCATTTTGATATTCAGAATTTCTAAACCAATGTACATCGGTATCTCCTTTTAAATCCTTCCCTTTTTTCTTAACGCTCGCACTGTGTTCAATCATCTTAAGGGTAGTCACAACCCCTTTAGTGCGCGCATAATATAAAAAAAAAATATTCACTCAATTGATCCGTCTCAAAAAAACAAACAAATTAATAAAAGTCTCAAAAGTTCAGCCCAAACGCATAATAATAATCCAAACTACAAACATGGCTGAGGTAATTTTATGACTTTGGTGTGCTTTTCAGATTATGATATAGATGAAAGAGAAATCGTGTGCTGTACCGACCTACTTGTTTTTTAAAATAATATATTCAGATTTAAGCTGTTAGTTTAGGTTAGGCATTATTCTTTTTAAAAATGCCAATGTTTGACAATCTTTTTTACATTTAGGATATTCATGCAACGTCGTTAGTTTACAAATTGTGTAAAATGATAAGTTTACGCAAAGCTTGCATGAACGACTTTTTTATACATTTGTTTAAATGCTAAGTAATTCAATCACAGTAAGAGTCACAATGGCGTTTTAATAAATTTAACCAGTTTGGTTAATTTTACGCAACAAAATCCCTTGATAAGTTTAACCAAATTGTGTAAATCATTTCCCATACAAAATTTGACAGTTCACTAGCCAAAAGATAAACTTAACCAATTTGTAAGCTTATGTATTGTTTTACGAAGTGGCATGAATACCCTTACTATACATAATCTATTAGACTTGCAAACTTGCGACTTGCATATAACAAAAAATAGAATTCATTGGACCTTACTTATAATGAAATCTAACCAACGAGCTAAATATATCAGTGAAACAAACCATAAGTTATGGATCCCAAATAATGAACCATACATGGAATGATAATTTTTTTGGAGTTCAAATTAAATATTAAGATCATACCATGTACGGTTTATTATTTAGAGCCAATTTCAATGAAATATTTAAGTCTTCACTAAATTTGATTGATTGTTGGGCATTTCATATGAAATATTTCAAAAATTGTTACAACACTTGGGGAGCAACTTACAGAGGCACGAGATTCAACCTTATGTTCATACTCCATACAAAAATAAATAACACTCACTGAGACCTTTTATAGGATATAAGTCATAAACTGTCACGCCAATGAACTTAACGTCCTTTACATAAAAAAGTTTTCCACAAATTTTTATTTGTTATAACCTTTTGTATTCTTTGATTAACGTCTTCAACAACAACAGTTTCTGATAACGTTTTTGTCTAGTTTGTTTATCACAATTTTAAGTTTTTATATATTTTCTTTTCAGCCACTTCAAAAAAAGGAAAGGAAAACAGATTTTTTACAATTCAACATAGACTAGTTAGGCCAACAATTTTGTCCACCCATCCGTTCACGGGGAAGTTCTAGATAGTTTCATCTAAACCATGTCAAGGTGTACAAATAAATAAAAGATATTAATTTAAATAACTGAAAACACTTAATTTATTAATTTATTTACTTAAAAAAGTAAGTATTTTCAGTTATTTAAATTAATATCTTTTATTTATTAAATACTAGCCTTTACCCGCGGCTTCGTTCGCCTTAATGTTTTTTTAAACCAATTCTGTCTGTCGATCGATCGACTCATTGGTTAATACAAAAAAATTAACTCCATAGTGCCCAAGAGCGGGCAGCAAATTATTTGGACAAACGTTTAACTAAAATATGAGTTTCAGAATCTATTGGTGCAAGAATAGGGAGGATTTTTTTTGAAGCCCGTGATGGGAGTTGAAAACGGTTTTCCAATTTTAGTGACAGGGATGAAGCCACATCAATTTACAAAAATAGGAAATGGTGCTCTGTCATTTTCCCTATACGTCCATAGGCTTAATTTTGACGATATGATTATTAGAAATTGAGATGTAAATATTTTAGGTGCACCATATCGATAAACGTTTGGAGATTTAAAAATATCAAAAATCAACAAAAAATAGTCTCAAAAATATGGCCTATAAGCTTATCTTCAGAGGCTGATATATCCTGAGTGTTATTTTTTGGATTGTTAAAATTAAAAGTTGTTTTCTTAGGAACAATTATTTAGCAACATTTTCCATAAAAAAAATTGAAGTGGTATACCTTATATACATACCTCTGACACAACAATTGAAAAGGCAATTTTGAACCCCTAGTCGCTAACACGGGCGAGGAGTTTTCTCCTGTTAAATGTTTGTATTTAATATCAAGACTATCAATCAAACGAAAACGAAATATAAAAGTTGATTAATTTGTTTTTAAACTTTATTGATTTATTTTTGTTTCATATATTAAAATAAAATTGTTTTGGTACCAAATATTTTTTTTTTATATGGCAAAAAAAGTATCCTATTACCGTTTCTGGAGTTCCAACTACCTCTATATCAAAATTCATCATAATTGATTCAGTAGTTAAGGCGTGAAAGCGTAACAAAAACAAACAAACAAACACACTTTCACATTTATAATATTAGTTAGGATATTAAAAAACACGTTGAAAATCGAGGTGTGAAAAGTCACAGGTGATGACTTGATTACGAAAATGCACCAACTTAAGCTTATCTAAAAAAAAAAACGAACTACGTCAACCACAGAGGCATCGGTTTCCTTAGCATCTTTCCTTCAATATCCGTTCTGCCATATAAGGGGATCACCTGAAGTAGCAATGCACAAGCGAGTACTCGATAGCTAGTTACTAATATACAGAAACTGAACTCAGCACTTGAGCGGAACTGGCTTGTCTTTTTCGACAAAATTTAAGAAAAATGTGATTTGATAATTTACTAAAATATGTACCCAACTGCCTTGTCAGTAATCACCCGTGTGGTCTTAGGGTGCCTTTTTATAAGACATTTATCATCCTGGTTTAAGCATACCTTTATCACAGGTTGATGATAACGATTTTGGTTGTTTTGAGTTGAAATTTCAATGGGTGTTGCTACTAGATAAAACATACGTTTTATACAGCGACGCTGAACTACCCAACAAGTAAAATGCCCACGACTGAGGTGCCTGAGTCATTTAGAGCGAATATACACCAATAATCTGCTGGAAATATCTTCGAAACCTTCCTGCCAGATGAAGACTGTTTCTCATGTGGCGTACTCGAAACTGGACACATCTTGTTATAAAAAAGTACAGATATTATGCAAAGGTGCCAGCACGTACTAGAAACAATCGAGCATAGATTCCTCATTTGGTTCAATTGAATAAAAAACCATCGACTCAGCCAAATAAAGAACCACCTATGCTCGATTACGACTAAACTCGACTGTATCAAGTTACGTGCTAGACCCAAGTCTGAAGCTCGAGTAAGCCCCTTAAACTTGTTTAGTTATATAGAGTTTTACTTTACTAGCCCTAAAATATTAAATTTGACAATTTTAACTTCATTGGAGTTTATAGGAGAAATATATCTATTTAAAATTTTACATTTAAGATCCGAATTGGAATAAGAGCATGCCTACATCGTCTTCTTACTGAAAAGTATATTTCATACGATATAACATGCATAAAGGAGATAGGGAGTCTACCCTCCCTTTTTCAACGCATTTAAAATCGTATATATGTCTTTCAGTAAGAAGACTATGTAGGCAGGCTCTAAGAGGGTAAAGACAAAAATAATTCGATTTGGTTGGTGACATGTAAGTTGAATCACAATTCTTGTTCCTGGAAGAGGATAAAATGTTTCTGGATTTGATTTGAGATTGGAAAACTAGAAGCGTTCGTAAGTAGCAAATTTTTCTTTCGGAAAGTTCATTATACATCTTCCTCAGAAATATCTAATCAGTTAAGAATTTTTCAAATGAACCAATCAATACAATTCTGAATCTCTCAATCACTAATGAATAAGAAACTGGCAGTTTTCCAATGAACCATAAAAATATATAAGGTTTTTACAAAACTTAACATGAATGTGTAAAAATTAAAATATTGCAACATCGTTTTTGAAAGTTTTTCTAAATAAAAACAGAGCCTTGAATCAACTAAAGATTTATGATATGTTAAAATATTATATTTTCTTCTATATACGCACTTTAACATTACTGTTATGGTGGTTGTTCTGATTTTTGATCGTATTGAATCCTGACGAATTGACGGCCAACAAAAAGTTACCGGAATTTAGGACTAAAGGCCATAAAAGCTATTTTGAATCAATAATTCAACAAGTCCTTGGCAACAACAATGACATGGCTGATTTATTTCAGTACTGTATAGAATTTATATTTAGCCAGTTTATATTTCTGGGATCTCAGAGGGCTCAGAAATATAAACAGAATTCATCTCAAAAATGCCTCACTTTTCCCCTTTAAAACTGAGACTGAAATTTGTATGGAATTTAAAACGTCGATTCGCCGAACAACTATGATTGCACAATCCCCCATTGTTTTAATGTTTTCAATTGGGATAACTTTCTATTTTCCGTTTTCAATCCGTACGGATTCAATTCGACCTAGTATCAGAACAGCCGTGTATGTGTTGGAAAACCGATACATTTACAAAACTATGTAGTTAGCTAACCAATTCGAAAAAATTTTATTTGAAAATTCATGCTTCTGCTATAAGGGGGACGATATCACGCAATTCCGCTGAAAAAGAATTGTAAGGCAAGGCGTCGATATCTAAAATATGGACGTTGACAAGATAAAATACAAATTTGTTACTTATCACGGCTGAGTAAACGTATTTACAACACACCTCTTTTACCACTTTTGTCGTGAAACCTTAAGGAAACCTTTTCAAGTGTCACACAAAAGCAAAGATCAAACCTCAAGCTACTTGATTTGTTCAGCTGGAGACAACTTTAGAAGTATGTTGGCTGAGGCTTTCGCTCACCTTGGATTGTAAATGCAATCTGAAGTAAAATAAGTAAGTTTCGAATATATAGGGAACGACGTCACCATCGATAGATAGTTCGTTTTTTCTTGCTAGCTAGGCCGATCAGGTTTATGTTTATGGCTACCGATTTGTCAGTAGGAATATGAGGATGTATCTATCTACTTTTAATCAAAAGGGATTAAATAAGTTTTTTAATATGACATATTTAAAACAAAAGTAGGTACCAAATAACAACAAAAAAAAAAAAAACATACCACGTGAGTTAAGTTTAAATACAAAAGCTCAAAATTCAATTTTGTGTTATTCCAAAAAATAATTCTTACCTTAAACCAAAAATCGATTGATTATTTTTGTTAGTAGATTAGGTATATTAAATTTTAGTTGGCATGCAGCACAACATTCCAATGCGTTTTTTCGTGAGAAAAAGAATAAAAGGCAAAACCAGGAATGTCCTTACGCAAGTTTTATCAATTTACACTTCTAATTTCCCAATTTGAGCTGAAAATAATTTTTGGAAAAGATGAAAGAAAAAGTTAAGTCGCTAGCAATCCATATGTTTAAAAAAGTTACCAATACAAGAATTAATAAATTAACAATTAAATAGACTTACATCCGATGGAACTTTTATTCAAATCAATTTGTTGTATACGACGATCAGTGATAGTATCCAATATTCCTCAATTATTAGCAACTAGTGCAGCCAAGAGCGGCCTTTCTTTTTTTATGTTTTTATTTCAATAAAAAAATTTTAGTTTCTCCTAAAGAAGACGCATCCTGTGCCACTAAATATATGTTTTAAAATCTATTCTGCGGCAGAAGTTAGGTAATGAGGATTTTACTATGATTCCAATTGACAAAAAATACTTTACCACCACTGAGTTTCGCAAAAAAGAAAAATCAGTTCACCAATTTTTTTTTGTTTATTACAGAACTTTATCATAGTTTTTCACTGTTTTTCAGTTTTCGCACGGATACAATATTAAAATTTTTAGTATTCAATATCTCGCGGTTGCATCTAGTTTTCTTTACTTCACATTTATTTGATAGATTTATTTTTTGGTTTTTGAAATCGTTACATTGGTGAAGTTGGAAAATTTGCTCTTCTTTATTAGAAGTTATAAGCAGAATAATTTTATAATATTCATGAATTAATTAGAAAAGGAAAGAACTTTTATATTTCGTTCGAAAAAAGAGAAACTTGTACATCACTCTCCCACACGGCGACTGTTGTCCTTTTTTATCACAGTAAAATATCGTTTTAGAAATCTGCTGCTCAAAATCAACCTGAAAATTTCAAAGAATTGAAGCGTTGATTGGTTGGTTTTGGTGACCAAACTAGAGGGATAGTTTAGTTTTGTACGTAAGATATCTGTCTCTTTTGCAATGCAGTGTGTTGAAAGAGATGAGATAAGGAAATAAAAAAAGATGACAAATCTTTTGGTTATGTCAGCGATGTGCTATTTATATATGGATGTTAACCAGTGAAGTTTGATGAAGTTTCTTTCCTGTTGGTCCCCTATTAGAGCCAGTCTACATTGGCCGCGTTCCACCGGCTATCGGATAGGTTATCCAAGATAACTGAGTAGCCGATACTTTTGTGAAAGACCAGAACCAGATAGGCTAGCTGAAAAAGCTGACAAAGATATTTAGGCCTATTCTGCCACATCTTTTATTCTGCTATGAATTTTCTGCTATGAATCATAAAAGATTTTCACCATAAAAGATCTTTTATGATTGGCATTCAGATATTCGAACTTTTATAAAACTCTGTTATGAAACTTCGAGAACGAAATCAGTTAACGAACAGACCTAGAATCTGTTACCATAATCAGCTGTTGTAAATGAAATGGCAAACACTAAAATGAATGGCCAACATTTATTTACATTCGTTTTTTATTATTTAATCGGTATTTGACACGGAATTATTTTTTTGTATTGTAGTTAGTGAATTTGTACAATAGAGTTCCTTCATTAGATATATTCAATGCAAAAAGCTGTATGCGAGATGCACATTGGGGAGACCAAAGGGATTAATTTTTGTTATCTTCGTTCCACATCAAAAGTGTTTTGTGCTTTCGCCTGCAAAAACAAATATTTTAATTTTTTCATTTGCTTACAAAGTATGTGATTTTAATCAATTTTAGGACTTGTCTAATTTTTAAAACATTTTGTTGATGAAATAAAAGAAAAATGGCCATTTTTACTTCATATACCTTCTTGTTTAATGAAATCTTTTATGATAAAAGCCAGTGAAGTTTGCCTTTTATTCTTTTATGATTCATAACAGATTTTGGCATGCTGAATACCAAAAATGTGGTTTGTAAAAGATTTTGCTATGAGTTCGAAAGTTTGGCAGTTCATAACAGATTTCTTAGCAGATTAAATAACAGAATTACGCATGCAGAATACCAAAAATAAAATTTGTAAAAGACTTTTTGACAGCTTAAGCTTTTGTATGGAAATTCATAGCAGAATAACAAAATAGCAGAATAAAAGATCACGCCGAATAGGCCCAATTGAATTAAAATTGTTTTTAATTTGCCAAAAAAATTTCAAAATTTTTAACGGAGTTTTATTCCATTTATATTTATATATTGCGTAGAATTCAAGGTGTTGCAAATAGCCATTTTCTAGCTGCATCTAACTAATTAATTTTCGGCCATTGTATTCATACTGGAAGTCGTTTTGATGAACAGCGTGTCTACATTTTATGATTTGACAAACGAGTAGAGGCGGGGAATGCTAAGTGCCCTATTACATGACGACTTAAGAGTTATGACTTTTTTCGAAATTAAATAAGTGCGAAAAGGAGATCACATGTTTTTTCTCGTTCGCACTCATTGAATTTCGAAAAAAGCCATGACTCTTAAGTCGTCGTGTAATAGGGCACTTATAAACTTTATATGAGCTTTAAAATTGTTTCTCGTCATTAAATGTATACATATATATATATATATATATATACATATGTGTGTTACCTCACTTTGAATTTCTGTGATTTTCAGTCCAAAATTATGTCAAATATAGTTTGTATATGAATTTTGACAGAACTTTGGACTAAAATACGCAGAAATGCACAGAAAATCACAGAAATTCATAGTAAAGGAACATCAGACCTATAAATTTGAACAAGCAGTGATTGAAAAATATTTTTTATTATTATTACTGTCGATTTTCCAATAAGTGAACCTCGTATTTTTTGAACGTCAGAAAAACGAATGACCTTTTATTTTGTATGTAATCATGTAGGTACGTACCTGTCAAAAAGCGGAAAACAAAACGTCCAAAAAGCAAATCGTGAAACCGGGTTTAAAAAACAATATAGACAGGTTCTTGGACCCTTTTTACAGATTGGCTAGTTTCACAACACAACGTAGTGAATAATCATTTTTGTATACACTACTCGACGGAACTATGAACTTCAGCGGAACTAAACTTCAAAACATATTTTGAAATTGTATGAGCTAAAATAAAATATAAAATACGTATAAAAAGTGATGATAAGAAAGAGAAAAGAAAAATAAACAGCTGTTTTAAATCTGTCAGTGGTATAGCTAATGGGGAAGGGTACCATAATATTTTTTTAATCAAAATTTTAGACTGATTTCCAAACCGAGGTATAAACAAAGTTGGAATCAGGAAACTAAGCTGGTAAATTCAATTGGATTTCTGGAGAAGTAGAAAACTGAGAAAACATCCTTTTTTTTTAGCCGGGTTTTTTTAATATCATCGATATAACATCCATCCATCGATGGAATTTAATAATTGATAGCTTGACTGATAGAGAAAGAAATGTATTTTGTCGGCAACTCCGAGCAACTAAAGTTGCTGGATATCATGCACCCACTAATCAACTTCCAAGCAACTTTTTGGAATTTGACGTTTGTGTTTTTTTGTTGACTTTTGCCACTATTTTGTTTTGTACCTGATCCCCAATTTGACGTTAATAAAATATAAATGCAAAAGTAAAATCAATTGAAATGTAAAACTTTTAAATTTAAGATATAGTGAAAGTTAATATATAATATTTTATTGTTGCTAATTGGGCACGGCCGAGCAACTTTAAGTTGCTGGCAAAAAGTTCCGCGAGCAACTTAAAGTTGCCAGCAACTTAGTTGTTTAGTGGGCGGTCTCCCATTATAACTCAATGTAATTGAATCGGGAACAACTTAAAGTTGCCAAGTGGGCACCAGCCTTTGGAATTTTTACAGGTTTCTTAATCCATCGATATCGTAACCATCCTTCAATAGGCGTGTTTTATTATCATCGGGATCCGGAATAATAAAACACGGCCAATATAATTTGACAGTTGATGACTTAATAGATGGGGGCAGACTATGTTTCGACGGAAAAAAAAATAATTTAATCCAAATGTCAATCTATTTCCCTATAATCAAATTTTTCCGAAGATGTAAGAAACTTCAAACATTTTGGAGTTTTTAAAGGTTTTTTAGTCCATCGATATCGTTAGCCATACTTTAATATAATTTGACAGTTGATGGCTTTGAAAGATGGGGAATAAACTATATTTTGACGGGAAAAGTGTCTTTTGATCCAAATGTTTCCTGTCCTAAAATTACCTTCTTCCAGAGAAGTAAAAAATGCTCTTCAAATGCTTTGAATTTAGTTTTTCGAGTTTCTAACTACACTATTGTTCTCACTTGACTTTACTTTTTATCTGTACACCTTCAGAATTTGTCTTGAAATATAAAATGTACAGACAAAATTTTTGTTGGTTTGGGAGAGCCTTAAAGTTTATTCACCGAACTCACTAATACAGGTAATAAACTGGCTAATTTACTTTATACCATCCTAAGTTTCAATCTCAAAAAAATTTAGCGCTCAAATCGTGTCGATACCGCATATAGACGGGGTGTTAGCACTAACAGTGGACAAAATGAGCCTGAATTTTTTCTTGCTTGTTTGATGTCATGATACAACTAAACAGATAACGCCGTCCTGTTTTTTTTTCGTTTCGTTCTGCGCATCTACGTCATCGACGCACAATTTTCCTTGATATTTTTGTTCTTTTTTTAATAAAAATGTGTGTTCAGAATCCTAAAAACAAGTGTTTTATTTTTAAGAAATGATATTTCATATTTAATTAATACATTTTAGTCAAAAAATCTTTGTTTTATTAATCTTGGAAAAAATAATTGTGTGCGTCGATGACGTCATTTTATGTGAATGATGCGCAATGCGCTATCTTATTTAGTTGTATCATGGTTTGATGTCATGCTTCAAAAATCCACCAGTTAACAAAATAGCGCTGCTTACGCATAACAAATAACGTAACGAAAACAAATTTGTTATCGTTGTTGTTTTTTGTTTATTCCCAATTTTTATATCTTCTTGAAATGTTGGGGACAAATTTATTTAAAAAGTGAATAATAATTCTTTCTTTTCCTGAGCCACTCTGATAAATAAATTTCTTTAATTTGTATCCCAAAAATTCAATCTTCAAAATGTAAGGCAACTAATAATTTTTCAAAATGCATTTTTAAATCCAAGCAATGCCGTGCCATTATTTCTTAAAAACTCTTGAGTTTCTACAAAAAAATGAGTTTTTCGATATTGTCCTGAAAGTTGGAAGTACTTGCGTCAGCATACAAGCTCACCGAGTTGTCCTGTGTTTATTGAGTGAGTACTTCTTGGAAATTTCCCGTGGAGAGCAGTCTGCTTCAAAGGAGAATGTAGTGGTTCTAGAAGAAATTGAAGGCTCAACGCTGAAGCTTATAATCGATTTCTTGTATTCGGATTCGAATGAATTGAGTCTCGAAAGTAATGAGGGAATTTTGAAAACTGCAGTCTTTCTAAAAATTAAAATTCTAGTCTATGGTTGTTGTGAATTTATTGAGAAAAATATCAATTCTAGGAACTCTTTGAATTGGCTTCGATTGGCCAATGAATTGAACCTACCCACACTCAAGACAAAGATCCTGCAATATACTTACACTCACTTTGAAGAAATATCAAAGGAGAAGGAAATTCTAATGCTGAGTTAAACTGAATTGAAAGGTTTGCTATTCAACGACAATTTGCATACAGACTTCGAAGAGGCTGTATTTTTGGCAATGGTGTCATGGATAAAGTATGACAAATTAAATCGAGGATGTCTGGACTTTCAGCTGCTGTCAGTGGTTCGTTATCAGACACTTACTCCAAAGTTTGTCGAAAGCTGTCAACGGCATTTATCGCCGGAAACTAGATCAAATGATCAACAAAAATGCGTTTTTAAGCAAGAAAAGATATCTGATAAACTTGCGTTATAAGAGTCTTTGATGACCATAAGATTTGTGTAGAAACATTGAACCCTAAAACAAATGCATGGTCTAGTGAAAAAGAATCAAGTTTCCATAAATTAACGGTGCTATCTTCAATAATTGAGATTTCTAGAAAACTGATTGTAGTTAGAAGTATTGGCGATTATCATGCAACAAATAGCGTTGAATGTTTAGACTTGGACACTTCCAAGTCATGATATCTTCCTTCAATGAAAATGAATAGAGCATGTTGTCAGTTGGTAGTTTTAAATGGATATTTGTGTGTTTTTGGTGGAGAAATTGGCGAAGAGTCGTATTCCTTGGGGATATATAACAGCATATAATGGATTCATATACACTATTGATTTTGAAAACAGATATTTGCAATCTTATGATGTCACTTCATGTAAAGGGACCTCAAAAGCCGTTGAGAAAACTAAATTAAGTGTTTTTGGTTTTGTTGCAATTAAGGACAAACTAGGATGGACCAAAACTGTTAAACACTATAATTTATCCACTGACTCGTGGTGTCAAATGAGTCCATTACCATACCTTTGCTATGATATAAAAACTACAGTTTTTGAAAATAAAATTATAATTGTCGATTCGTTAGAGCAGTTCTAAAATTTTAAAAACATTTTTTATAAAAAGTTTTAGTATGCCAATTTTGAGTATGTATTAAAATACATTTTTAAACCTAGTTTCAAAAAAATTAATAAACTCATTTTAGAAATATTGAATTTTTTTATATTTTTTAAAAATTTTGGCTATAATCGTTTCAGCCGTTAATAAGAAAATCACAAAATTTAAAAAAAAAACAATTATATGGCAGGTACCGTTAATAACGGTTTTTGGTATTTTTTTTTTATCAAAAGGTACATCATACATATTACAATAATTCACTGATTTTTTTAAATCAAAAATCGTCAGAGCCTTTTTTGAGATAATTTAGCTTTTCATTAACGATTGTAGGGCAAGTGCCGTTATTTTTGGTGCTAAAAAAATTTGAATTTCCCCTCTGGAGACTTACCAAAAAACCTTAAGTTCAAAATTTGAAGAAAATTGCTTCAGTGGTTAAGGCTGTAGGTCAAAATACGGACAGAAAGACAGACAGACATAATTGTGCTACCCACTTTCTTGGTGTTCTCTATCATCGCAATGTCTGTTTGATTGTTATCTCGAAATTTTTTTTTGTAAAAATGGCGTGATATTATATGGGCAGATGAGTCTAAGGTTGTTTTATATTTGATAAGACATGTACCAAAAGCACTCCAGACGGAAAGCAAAAAAGTGGTTTCGAGTATATGGGATTTATACCTTTTTAGGTTTGGCCGGTACAGTCTCCTGACTTGAACCTCCTTCAATATCATTGGTAAAACAAAAAGGCATTTCACAACGGTTAACCCACAAAAAATGGCCAACTTTAAGAAGTTGTCCACAGCGCTTGGTTAGGAATACCACTAGAGCTTCGGAGGTGGTTGGTAGATTCTATGCCTGAATGTTTCAAAGCTGTCAATGAGAATAAAAAAATACTAAAATAATAAATTTTTAGTAATTTGTTTTTCATGTTTTTTTTTCATCTTCGACTATTTTGAATTTTAAGCACTGCTTTTTTTAACTTTGAAATACCTACATATTTCTTAATTTTTGTGCTATTTAATTGAGCTATAGTTGAAATAATTGATGATTTATTTTTTCTTCTGTATTATATATACAGAAGAGGATTTTTGTGCCAATAGAATGTTTTCAGAAGACTTCTGGACGATTCGGAATGTTTCTGGGTGACCAATGGAAAACGACACATTAAATCCAATTTGCAAAAAAAAACCCTATAGTCAAAATATTTTTCAAACAAAAACAAGCTTAGAAAACTCGATTAAAAAATGGTTCGATCCATGATTAAAAGTATAAATGGTGTTCGAAATGACGCATACCACGATAGTGACCATTTTTTCGTGACAAACAAATAGAAAATTTTTGCTGCTCGATATCATTACCAATTTGGAGAGGGTCGTTTGTTTATCATGTAAATATACAGTGACATAATACTGATCCAAATTGATTTATGTATGTATATTATAATCCACCTTATTACAACACGATAGTAAAAACAAATTATCTGATTTTATTTTCTTCAAAACTCTAGGACAGATTTTGAACTCAAACTGCAAATTCTGAAAATGAGTTATAACTTATAAAAATATGAAATATAAAAGTTGCAGTTATACATACATATATTTCACATAAATACATATAATACAAATCAATTTTGGTTTTTTAACTATAGTCGGGTTCTAACGAAATAGTTAGTGAGTGACCGCGGTAGTGACATTTCGGGTATAAATTACTTGTGACTTTTTCGGAATTGAACTTGCCATAATATCGAACACTTGATCTACTAGCTAATACAGTGTTATAAAAAGTGGAAAAAGTACTTAGTAAATACATAAAATCGCCGAGGTACATGAAAGTATCAGTTTGCATTAATGTATACGTTTTATGACCTTTTCATAGATATATATTTTGTTGTTGTTTTATGGGCTGTAGGTCAGTTTAGTTCCAATTGTATTGTGTATGTACAGATTACAGATGATTCACATAAAGCGCCAAAATGATCGACCGTATAGGTTCGATCAAGGGAAGAAACAAATCGCACAGGAGGTTGTGCTATTTCCACCCGTTAAAGCGAGAGAGGCAATTTTTGAAAATATTGCCAAATTCTTTTGGTATGAAAAATATGATGCCATTTTTAGTTTTGGACAAATAATAGAATAGATATCAAATCATATAACAAGTCTAAAAATAATTCAAGTTTATAATAAATTGTATTTATTTCTATTCAAATTAATTTTAAAAATTAATAATTACAATGAACTTACAACAAAAAAAAGTTACTACATAATTATACTGTTCATAAAGATATTTATGTTCGTATTTATTTTTATTTAAAAAACAAAATAATAGTAAATAAAAAACGTATGGAATATGAGTAAAAAATAAAAAAAAATATTCTTAAAAATATCACGTAACACTGACTAGACGTACACATTTAATTGCTTTATCAATAAACTGTTAATTTGACTGTCGTATATAATTAGTAAGTTAAAAATTAATATTTATCTTTATCTTTGGCACTAGATTTTATACTTATATAGTTATTTTGATAAATAGTAAGCTTTTAATTCTTAAAAATTTGCCATACATTTTTTGTTTGCCATTGAAACTTCTAATTGGGACTAGATGGATCTGGATGTGGTCCTGCCAAAAGTTGTTGCAGCTTGGCTGCAGCTGGGAACGAACCCAAGTCTAATGGAGCCGCACCGGTTGTGCTTTGAATGTAGGCTAGCAATCTATTTCCATTAAAAAAAAAAACAAGATAAAACAGTGTTTATAGAAAATATTTTTTAAAGTTTCAAACCTCCTGAGTTCATCTAGAGCATTTTGCTGCATGAGAATATAGTTTTTTGCAAGTAAAAGAGTTGCAATTTTAGATAGCTTACGCACAGAAGGAGAATGGGCATAAGGAATAACACTCCGTAATTCATCAAGGGCATCATTTAAATCATGCATTCTTCTTCGTTCTCTGTAAACATAATAAAGTTATTTTCAGAACAGGGAAACAATAAATCCTCTACCTTGCATTGATGTTAAGCCTAACAACTTTTCCTTGACGATTCTTTTGTTTGCCACCGGAACTCGAAGAAGGCACTGGGGATTTATCCCGCCCGCTTCCAATTATCTTATTTTCGTCAGTTTGTGTAGGTTGTGGCAATGTAAGACTGCTTTGAGCGTAGAAACCTCCGATTCCAACAGCTCCAAGCGGAGTTCGACGACCGGGAACGCTCTGTGGTGGACTTGATGTTGGCCCAGGATGACCACTCAACATATTCTGTGTTGGGGGAAGTGGAGGGTGCCCATGACCATGTATTCCAAACCCAAAAGACATATTGGGATCCATTTTAATTTAATTTCTGTAAGTAAGGGATTTTTTTTTGTTTTAGTTTTTTGAATTAACTTTTAAACATTAAAAGATACAAAGTAATAATGGACATCGAATTATTGAGAATATTGCACATAAATACTACCACTCCACAACCGTTTCAAAATCAACAGTGAGAAAGTGGGTTATTATCTACACGATGCAAAAGAAAACAATTTGTTTTTAAATATCCTGAAGAGCTTTTTAAAGGGAATCTAGCGTCATCTATGTAGGCCAACGTATACCAAATACAATGTCATGCGCACAATAAAAGCTTCAAAAACATATGTCAAATTTTCACTAGGAGCTTTCACAGTAAGATAATCATAACACTGAATTCAAAAAAATTAATAACAAACCAGTAACTAATGCTTATTTTGATTGAAATAAACAACTATAAACTGCAAACGCACAATAAACAAATAGTTACTTACCTCAACTACTTATCAAAACAGCAGTGGATGGATAAATGTGTGTTACTCTCCTTTTTACACACAAATACTCGAATTTTCTTTATGGTAATATAGTAAATTAATCAAAACACTTTATTGAACATTGCAATAATATTTTAAATATAAATTATTTTATTAATTATATTTAATTATTTTATTCGATTTAAATTGATGGCGAACAAAAAAAACACACCAGCCAAGCTAGCACGCGACCACTTTTGCGGTATCCGTTATCCTTCTTTGGCAAAAATTCAGTTGTAATCGTTGTCGTCTGCCTTGTCCTTTTTTGCTTTGGAAGGGGGTGTTTTTCAACCAATTCTGCACCACCATTATTTGTACCTTACCAAACAAAACCAAACCAAACCAGCAGTAGAGCAAGCAGTATGAGTGAACAAATACACAAGCAATATAAGGGATGAAGTGATGGTGTTTCTGATGTGGGAAATGCTGATGACGTTTAGTTTATATTTTTTATGTTTTCATTGTCACAAAATAAAGATTGCCATTGTACGAATTTAAGCATCATTTAAGAAATCAAATCAAATTGTCGGCTTTCTGTCAAAACCTCATAAGTCCTTAAATGACATTTTAATGTATTTCAAGTCATAACAAAGTCACTGAATTCAAATATCAATGTCTCGTAACTGTTCTTGATTCCTGTAAAGTCTTAAAATTCCATTTTATTATCTTTTAAAATCAGTTTTTATGTCTTCTAAAGAATTTTTAAAATCGGACTTACGAGCTTTTGACAGAAAGCCGACGACATGAAATTTAAAAGGTTTATAAATGTTTATAAATGTGTTAAATCCGGTTTTTTTTTCGTTCATTCGTCCTCCATGTCACTCTTATGTGGAAGGTCATTAAGAGACTAACAAGGATAAGTACAAAATTCTCTAGGGTATCATCAGCTATGTAAATATTTGCCACCAGCAACAAAAATCAGGAAAAAAGGTGTCCTATTTGGCTAATTGCGATGCAGTTTTTCAAAATTTAAAAAAGAACAGTAAAGTATGTAAGGGTGATCGTTATATGGGTTTTTATGTTTGGATTGGCCCAAATCAGTTCCAAATGAAGAAAACAAAAATCCTTTTTTTTACTCTAGATGTATGTACTTTAATTTTTAGCCCATGTATGATGGGTATAAAGTTTTTGTTGTATTTCTGATGGGTTAGCAAAACTTGCAAAAACAAGCTTTTACTAGCAAAGGCCTCACAAGTATTTGAAAAATTTCATCGATCCAGATTTTCCTTGTAGGATCTAGAATTGCATTTTATTTTGTTTGCATTTATTTAAAAATTTTATCGCCAATAAATTAGATTATACTATTCGAAAGTCTTTTGATGCCTTATGATAGCAAATGAATTAAATATGATTTCAGATATGCTCTATCAGGCAATCGTTTAAAAAAAATGCCCTTTATTTCAGAGTATGTTAAAATCATGAATTTAAATACGCAAAAATTGTTGTTTCATCTCAAAATAACTGGCATTCTTTCTTAAAAATCGTTTTTAATATTTCCAATACTTGTTTTTTTTTTTTTGTTGAAGTATCGTAAAATTTCGCAAGTGCTGTAATTCAGCCAAGATTTGGAGAAATCAGTTTTAATCAATATCTTGTAAATGGCTCATTGTTAAAATGTTATTTTGTTAGGGAAATGATCCTTTTATAAATAACAAGAAAAAAAATCTCAGATTAAAAATAGCTTTGTGTGTCAGTAAAATATTTTTGAGTACACAAAAACAATGGGTATTCACACAAAAGCGTAAGGCTTTCGTAAACGTTGTAAGGGTTTGAACTTCCTAAATCTGTCACAAATTGTATGGAAAATTAGACAGCTTACAAATTTATTACGTTTACTATGACTTAACGCTTTTGCATGAATACCCGTTGCATGAAATAAAAATATAATATCGTTTTCGTTTTGTAATCCGAAAGAAACCTCCGGAGATCTCCGATCCAGAATGCCAAACGAACAAGTTGCAAGTCTTTTCTTGATTCTGAAGTTGCTTTTGGTTGTTGAATTTGGGTGATGAAACATTAACAGCTGTTTCTCTGAATATTTAGCCAGTTTATATTTCTGAGATCTGAGAGGACTCAGAGCGCTCAGCAATATAAACAGGATTCCTCTCAAAAATTCCTCATTTTTCCCCTTAAAAACTGAGACTGAAATTTTTTGGATTCGCTTGCTCAATTATTTTTTGTCGCAGTAAATTACATAAGAAGAAAAGTAAAAGGGAGTTGTTTTGACTTCTTTGTGAGGAATGTTGTTTATATTTTACCCTCCTGCTCTTTCAAAAAATTGAGGAAAAATACTGAGCGCTCAAGAAATACAAACTGGCCAATTGATATTCCTCACATCCTAATGGGATTTTACTTTGAGTAAACTTACCTAAGCGAAAATTCGACAGCATAGTGTGAAGATAATTATAATAGAGAGGATTAAATGTTTGGCCTATTCATTTTTTTAACAGATATATTTCGTTTCAACTCTAAATTTTAGTACATATAATGCACTGTCATAATTACAAAGTTAAATAACAAAAAAAAAAAAAAATACCTTCGACGATTTTGACGTTTCAATTGTGTGCGTGTATGCATACTTCTGGTTTTGATATTCATATTATATAATTTACCAATGCAAATTGTGGGGTAGTTTTGATTTTGCTCCTATTTTTATGTTTTTGAGGGTGCTGAATCCGAATCTAAGGTTGGCGACTAAAATTTCGTTACGTAGATAACATTAAAAAAATGAAAAAAAAAAATTATGCAAAATTATAAGTAACTATGTGAAAAATTTGAATTTTTAATAGTACTATAAAATACTTTTTGATGAGCTTAAATCTGGACTCGAAATTGCTTTAGTACGTCCCGTTTTTGATATATTCGATTCTAAAGACATACAAAATTAGTTTTTATGCGAATTTTGGGTTATATCTTTTTCTCTATATAATTTATTTAGAAAAAATGTTTATGTCATTGTGAAGTACGTATGAACATTTTATTTTAAAATTCTTTTTGAATTTTTCAAATACCATCATTTATTTTCGTCTTAAACTGTGTAATTAGAAAAATCCAGTCAATTTGCATTTTCGTATCACTTTTTGCAAATTTTTGCATATTGCGTCTCGTAATTTTAGTCGCAAACCTTATATTCGGACTCAGCGCCCTGGTAAACATAAAACGGGACAAATCAAAACTACCCCACAATTATTTGTTCGCTAAGAGCCTTTTCAAGCACAAATTGACTGGACTAAATAGGGAAAGTTTTGGATTCGTTTAAAATCGAACATGACTGTACGATGGTAAAGAAGACGAAAGTATCTGGATCTACAGCCTAAACCAATGAAGTGATTTTCTTCAAATTTTGAACTAAAGACTTTGTTGATTTTCCAGAGGGGATATTGGAATTTTTTGTAGCTTCAAAAATAACAGTACTTTTTATACAACCGTTAAGGAAAAGCTTATGTATCTCAAAAACGACTCTAACCATTATGATAAAAAATCAGTCTTTTATTATAGGTATGTAGTGTACTTTTTGGTAAAAATTTGTTTTACAAAAAACCGTTACTAACGGAACCTGCCATACACTATGGTTTTTTTTGGTTTTCGATTTTCTCATTAACGCTTCAGCCGATTTAAATACAAATTTTTATGCAAAAGCTCCTTTAAATTATCAATGAAATTTCTTATGGCTAATTTCACAAACAAACACTAAAATTGCTTTTATCTAAACTCCTAAATTTTATCAGACATTTAAAATGTTTCAGTTTCACCAATGTAGAAAAGGGATATTTTAGGGACATTTCAATTAAACTGAGTGTGCCTCACATCCCTGGATATGAAAGAAGAGGTTGTTTCACTCGCACATGCGAAGTGTATGAGAAAAAGTAACAAAGCAGTATGGATGAGGGGACAATTATTCTGACAGCAAGATAACAGCTGTTTTTGACTGGAATGGCTGAACAAAACACTTTTAAGATTTAATGAGACAAAAACGAGCTTTTAGTGTACAATAATGGCATTTAAAATCTTCTGAAATTTAAAAGCATTTGGTTAAACCAAAAAACATCATTTAAAGGCTAAATGGCTTTTAAAATTATTAAAAGTCTTTCGTGAAATTGGGTATTAATGAGACAAAAATGAGCACAGTGATAGCTGTCACTCTTATAACTTACAGATTCGTCAATATCCCTATCATGTGACCATTTTCCTTTGTTCAACAAAAAATATTGCTTATGAACTTTGTCAACTGAAAGGAATTGATAAGAAAATCTGGTTTGTCCGGATTCATCAGAACAACCAGGCAACCCTGGCTCTTATTCGTTATTTGAGCTACATAATGTGCATATCAGTTAAAGTGTCCGTTGGTGCCTACCTGCTTAATTTTTTTAGTTTTCACTCACAGACTAGCTCTGGCAACCGAAGTTGTAAAAGGTGAAATTTAAATGTGTTTGCAGGTTACAAACAAAAAAATTAGATTAATCCAACAATCGATTGCTATAGTGGTTCTGAAACAAAACAATGCTTCTTATACCTACCTACCTACACCCCACCAACATTATAGAAAAAAAAAAACATTCCATCTTTCCTGCTGGATCGGTCTTTACCTACCATCGCATCAGCCTGAAAAGATTACGCGTGTTAGTGTAGTTGTATACCCAAAAAATGCAACCCTCGCTTTGGGCTAAGCATTTTATTTTTCATATTAAATCATGATCCCTTAAGTACTCGAATTGCATGAACAAAACAAAAAATTTCCCTTGGATGATAGTGGCATCAGCTTGGCGATGCGATAGTCGAAAAGGGACGAAGTCTCCTGGTTACATTTATATACCTACACAAAAAAAAAAAAAAAAACAAGGAAAAATCATACCAGCAGCAACCCTAACAGTAAAATCAATTTTATTACAGTTAGAATCTTTTATAGTTTTACTAGAGCATCAGCTGAAATTTATACATTTCATCCTGATGGCCCCTTTAGGAAAGCCCGGAATCATCATCAGCATCCTTCTGCTGATAGATGCACTGTACTTTATTCAGTGGTCTATGGTCTTCCCCTTGTGTTCCTGTTTACCACACGTCATTGCAGGACGAATGGTATAAGTTAAGTAGAAAATTCGGCTGAAGACCGAATGCTTAAATAGACGCATGGTGTGTATTAAATTTTTTTCTTCCCTTTTGACACAATAAAGCCCTAAATTTATATCAGAATTCGAAGGGTATACAGAATTGGGAAAAGGATTTTCTTTGGTTTTGTATTTTTTTTTGTTTGCTTTGAACTTGATCTAATCGAAGAAGAGGGTGCTGATGAAGATTATGTTTTGTTGAACTGGAATGAGGCATTGTTGTTGTGTTGGTGCTATTAAATTGAATTTTTGGCAATGGATTGTCGATTGCATCGAGTGTTAACTATTTTCGAATTAGTATCATTACAGTGAAGAAGAATAGTCTTGAAACAGTTTACAAAAATTAACAAAATAGAAAATTTTCTTAAACATTTTATGGCTTAATGCTAGGCATTTAACTGTATGTGCCCTATAACACGACGACTTGTGAGTCATGACTTTTTGCGAAGTTTAATGAGTGCGAAGGATAAAACACATCTGATCTCACCTTCACACTCATTAAATTTCGAAAAAAAAATGTCAAAAGCCGTCGTGTAAATAGGGCACTATCCTGAGTATATGACGGAAGACAGACGAATTTGTATTCGAAAATCTGACTGCCCCTCTGTAACGTACGCAAGGGGGGTACTTATGTCGTTTTTCATTGAAATTTGAAAGATTAGATTTTAAAATCTAGAATTGCTGTTTTGAATGAGATATCTGGGCATATTTTTGAGTAGATTCAGATTACACATATGGCGTTGGCCATAAACAAACAAATTGCCCAAATTCGATTTGTTGTTTGACAAGAGAATATTTGCATGTAGGTATGGATAAATGCAGATCAAATCTCTCACATCTGATCTTTAGTCTTCAGATCTTATCTTTCTTTGAATGAAACATGAAAAAATGGAAAAAGTGCTAATCTTTTCGCAAAAAGATCAAATTTTTTCAGTAATGAAAAACGTATTTTTTTTTTGGGAAAGCTATCCGTAGTTGTGGAATATTATATGAATTACAAAAACGATATCGGCAGTAGAACTGCTGCCGATAAAAGGTAAAGTAGGAGATCCTGCTGTGGATAGACTTTTGAAGTTTGTTCGAGTATCAAATGTATAGAATTTTGGTCTCCCGTTGTTGGTATGATTGGTAATGTTCGGTTGGTAAAGCGATAGGCTATCCATAATCTAGAAAAATTTCAGATGCGTTGAGTTGTTTTTGCATCAGCTGTTTTTTAACAAGGGATTACAACAACACAAACAAATCCGGATCGCTAAGGATACGTTGCCGAATGCGCCCATTGATACTTTTATGCATCTTGAATTCTCGATGGCTATGTTCGTAGAGGAGATTTATGTTGAATAATTGAGCACTATTTAGATTATGACTTTTAACTTCGTCATGACGATGTTTTGTAGTTGAATTGTAGGTGAGGACAAAATTCAACCCATTCACTTATGGCCAATGCGTAGTGAGCAGTCACAGTCAAACCTTTTCTTTCTTTCATAAGTGTTTTGTTGTTTTGTTTACACTTTTCGACAAAGTGAAAAAATGATTCCATTCTATCTAAAAAAACATAACCTTAAATTATTATTAGTTGTAAAATTTAGAAAATTTTATATTTTATAGGCGACCATCAATATTTTTCTGCGAACTGTCAAACGTTAATTCGCAATCCATAACATCAGCATGCATTTCACAAAGCAACGAATGAAAACTTCACATTTTTTTAAGCAGTCGTTTGGCATCTATCGGAAACCAAAATATTACTCATGTTAATCAAATGTAAAAACTCACGATCATTCGCATTTCTCAGTTCGCTTTTCGCAGCTCATATGAAAGGCATTTTTACATGAGTAACACTAACATGTGTAATCTTGGTCTGTAAGGGCCAGTTTGTATTTGTACAAACGAAGTTCAAACTTTGACCCGACGATGAGTAATTTTAAATCGCTGTTTTGTCGGACTAAGAGGCAGTTGTTAAAACATGGTTAAAATATTGATCCGTGGTTCAACGATTGTGACTCCCCGCTTTCCGCGGTTTAATTGACGGTTGAAGATGATTCAAGCTTGTTATTGGTTATCAAACCCATATTTCAAATAAAAAATGATAGGCAGCTGCAGATGCGTTTTATTGGGAGTTTCTCACTGTACTATACATATCGATACCTTCCCGTAAGAATGTATTAAGCGACACTTCAAAAATATCAGAGACATTGAAATAAACCTCTGGATTAGTTTCTTATGTGTGCATCTAATGAAATAAAAAAATTGGAAATTAATTTTCAACTCAAAATCTCTTTAAAAATCGGTTTATTACTAAAAAATACACAAATAAATACTTAAAAGAGGCTTTTAAAAATTTTTATTTAAATTTTTTTTTATTAAAGATATAGAACATTATATTGTCATGTTTCCTTGATTTTTAAAAATTTTTTCCCACCCAAATGGCTTCACGCCTAAATACATATACACTAGCGTGGTCCTTATATTGGGGTTTTTTAAAATTCTGACATGGAAAGACATCACATGGTTCCACATAGAAAAAAAAATTCCTAATTTCTTTTCAGATTTTTATTTCACCCCCCCCCCCTCCCCGACGCAGCCGCAGACGGAACAGCAGACGCAACTGGACAAGTTGACCAACTTTTAACTTTTGATGTAGTTTTTTTTTGACATTTCAAAGTTGTGAGCGCAACCGAGTGTTCACATGGGGGTTGAAGAGAGTTTCAAACTAATAATCTCTAATAAAGACGTAAAGTGATTTTAGTTTACATTTCATCATTAGCATTATTTATTTTTATTTTTGTTTTAATTTTTATTTTTGTGTTGAATTAAATTCGCACAGCTGACTGCAAATGCCAAAAATGTCAGAAGGCTGTATTGTAGGTGAGTAAAATTATCACGTAGGACATTTTCTGACAGCTATACCAGTTGCAGCACTCTATTCTGGTCAGGCAGTTTGTGTGCAACGAATGAATTCCAGTTCCAGTCATAAAAAAAGCTCCGCGCCAAAAAGCACACGGGATGCGGTTTTATGACCAGATTATAATATTTCAAACATTAAATAATGTTTTGAAATCTCATAACAGAATTTTTCGAGAATATAATTGAATAAAATTTTATTTTTCAACTTTTGCTAAGTTTTTGAGGTAACCTCTTTATTTTACCAGTCATTTTTTAGTTTCCCTCCAATACGAGAGATATTTACAAACAAGTACTGTAGAAGTTTATTTATCAGCATCTATATACTTTTCATATACACATACTCTTAAGTACCTATAGCTACTTGATAGAATTTCAGGGAATTTAATCTATAAAGATACAGTACACCAGGGACATAAACAACCACCTACACATATACCAATTCCCAACAAAAGACTGCAATATTCCCAGGTATAGGTAGGTAAACCATAAAAACGCAAGAAAACGTAATTTAATATCTTGAATCTGAATATTTGAAAATATAAATTATGATTGATTATTATTTCCTAATCCCCAGAACTAAATTGCAAACCATATACATACAAAATGCAATATGGTTGGTATCCTATACCATGTCGAATCAATCTTTTGAAGAAAGAAAAATAGGAAACAAAATCAAAAACACCACAAAGCAAAGTATTCCAACTCTCATGAATAGAGTTTCCTTTTATTTTGTTTGTGTGTGTGTGTGTGTAGTGTATAGTTTGTATGTCCAATCCTCCAATTGAATTTGATTCCGTCAATAGCAACTCTGATTGCAATTCATTCATATATACTTTGTCCTCATAGTCAGTACAGTATCTACTGAAATGGAAACAATTTTGAAAAGCGTGTTCTCTTGTTGAGAATTGTGAAATTGAAAGATACTTTCCATGCGGGACCACATGGCTGGGCAGGTCATTTATTTTATATTGAATTTACTATAACAACGAACTTAACACCTTTGATTTCAGATTGTAAATCGTTTAGTTGTTTTCGTATAGATATCTATGGGGAACTAATGCATGAGTGCATAGACTTTGTTTGATTTTTTTTTCACAAACGTCCGGGTTACCTTTGAGCACCAAATGTGAGCCTCACATAGGCGCGACATGACAATATATAAAGGGCGCTGTAAGAACACTCCTTAAATACCATCAAAATTTAAAGTTTTTCATATCTTTTGTGAAAATATTGAAATTAATCAATCAAGAGGGAGTGTCAATGCAATCGTGAGTATATTTACGAACGAAATAATTTATAGTGGGGTTTTTGGAAATCCATTCAAATTCAGTGCAAGCTGCTAAAAAAGTATACATCAATTTATTTATACTGAATATTTTTGTGTAAACAAAAACAACTTGAAAAGTGCCTCAAATAAAGCTAGATAGTTATAGCTTTTTCACGATTCAGTACCAATTTGATCCTTTAGATTCCTTTAGAACTCTTTTAAGCCTCCTTTAGTGGCTTATAGTCTGGTATGCTCATATTAATTGAAAAATACTTAAATGTTATCTGCGAGCGAACCATATACCAAGCGCATCAGCATCAGAGACCAATGTACTTATGTTGGAACTACACATCGCTCCATCAAAGCCACATGACAACCCAAATAAAATATTTTTTTTTGCGGGCAATAAGGAAGAGATTTTCAACAACTTTTTTATAATCTAGACCACAAATTTGTTCATTTAACAGATTTACTTGAAAAAACAAGTGTTTTTTATTCCAAATGAAATAATTCATACTAAAACTATTTATCTCGTTTCAGTCTCCGAAAATATAAACATGTAACATAAAGATCTAGCCAAAAGAAGCTAGGAATTGGATATGCATCAGCAATGCGATGTTTTTAGTCTCGAATGAAAGTGAAATGAACAAACTGTAAGTACGGCCCTGTTGTCACAAATTTAATTCGTGTCTTAATTGAAATTTTTAGATACATTGATAGACGAATAAAACTAATGCTACTGACGACGACGCATGGCGCAGCATGGCATGGTTGGTGCATTCGAACCCTTCACAATGCAATGCATCACGGATCACAGAACAACGATTTATAGTGAACGTATAATTACACGTTTTGAACATGATAATTACTATAACAATTTAAGTCTTGAAAACGCAGCATTGCCGATTTCTCGACCTTGATCAGAGATGTGAATTTATAAATGATGTTCATCCTCCATTGAGGGCTGATGGTGAAAGAATTCAGGAATTTTCTGAATGATTTCTCCCCCTTAAGAGTATTTTGAAGGGATAGTGCACACATACGTTATTACATATGTATATTAAATTCTTAACACGCGAATATATATTTGGACTTAAAGTCTGTGTAAAAAGTTTTCTATCAATACCGATTTTTTTCGAGGCTATGTTTTTGAACCTACGTAAATTACAAAAACTAAACAACTTGACCGACATTTTGAGTTTGAATGTATTAATGCCTCCTGAGTGGATTTTGATTTCAAATCGAGAAGCAAAATTCTCTTCTCAGAAAAAGCAGAAGAGGATTTTTGTGTTAATGGAATGGTCTCAGAAGACTTCTGGCTGCTTCGGAATGCTTCTAGATGTCCAATGAAAAACGATATAAAACTCGAACTATCGAATTATTGAATAAGAACGATGTTAAAAGCCATCGAATACAAGCGGTCGTCACATTCACATACAAAAATTCTTGTCCACTTTTATTTCGTTCGTAAAGTGTTTTTTTTAGCCGTGTGGTTTTCAAGAAGAAATAAAACACATATTATTTAATGTTATGGCCAAGAATTTAACATTATTATAAAGATAAGGGTTTGCCGCCATTATATTTTAAAAATGATTTCGGGCTGGTGGCCGCCGCAGCTGACCGCCGCAGCTGGCTCAAAAAGATTCCAGCCGAGAGGCGCAATTTTCGACCTCTTTTTGCAGTAATTGGGGCCTTATGTCAGCAATACTACACCGAATATTATCTTCCAAGGTGTCAATCGTCTCGGGCTTATCTGCGTAGACAAGTGACTTCACCTAAGCCCACAAAAAATAGTCCAACGGTGTTAGATCGCATAATCTTGAAGACCACGCCACAGGCACATGACGCGCGATAATGCGCTCACCAAAAGTTTCCTTCAGTAGATTAATTGTTTCGTTGGCTGTGTAGCCGTGTCTTTCTGGAACTTGGATCCAAAGCTCGTCAACATCAACGTTGTTCAGAAGTAAGTCTATTCATTATAAAATGGCAAACCAAATAGAGCATAAATCAAGTGACAGCTGTCAAAAAGACCAACTCCAAAAAAGTATTGCCAGATTGAAACCACACGACTAAAAAACAAATACCCTTTATTTACACATTACACTACTGTCCGTGAAGTTTCTTATGTTAGAGATGTGAATCCACTCGATTTATTATACCGAGTCAAGCACAAACTGAGTTGAATCGGTTTAAATTTTCTCCAACCGAGTTAGCTTCAACATGGCAAGATTACTTGTGAGGTTTTATTTTAAAAGCCAAATGTTAAATATAAAACCTGATTGTGAACTTCCCAAAACTATGAATTTAAGTACAATTTTATTTTATTTAAATGAACTTTGACGTAGTTCTGGGAAGTATGCGAACAGACAAAATAATTCCCAAAATCCTCATTTCTGGAATGGGTCAACCCGATTTAAGACAACTCTGGTTCGAGTCAATAGTTTGAGACAACCCGATTTGAGTCAATCCATTTGAGTCAACTCAATTGTGTCAATCCATTTCAGTCAACCTGGTTTGAGTCAACTCGGTTTGAGTCAACCCGGTTTAAGTCAATCCGGTTTGAGTCAACCCGGTCTTGAATCTACCCTGTTTAAATTAACTAATTTTTTGTTTGTGCTATGTATTCTTTCGGCCGGCGCATGGCAGCACAAACTGCACATTTTCATTTTTAAGTTAATTAAAAAAAATCATTAATAAAAGTTGTTAATTTGCAATTTATATTTAATTCAATATATATGGCACAAAGCAGCAAAAGTTAGTAGTCCTAAAACGGACATTCTCTAAAAACCATTCCCTTTAGCCGAGAATGCTGCTGATGCGAGACGAAAAATCCGATACAAAAATGGCAACGAAATAATAAACGAAATATTTCGTTCTCCTTTTCGTTGTGCAGTACGCTGGTTCGACGAGCGAAATTGAAAATTGAAGAAGATTATTTGGAGAAGTCTACACTCTTTTTTTTGCACACACAATTATTTGCCCAAACCACGTTTTACCCGCGGAAAAGTGACATTATTGTTTTTTCTTTTTTAATTTTTTTGTTTCTTTCATTAAAGCATGAGTGCTTATAATTTTTTTTGCATATGCATTTGTTTAAATTGTTTGAATTTGTATTTCGTTGTCTTGTTAGAGATCAATAAAAAATAAAATTTCTTTTAAAGGATTCTGTTAGAAAAACTATTACTGTAAAACTAAATGAGGAAAAAAAAAATGATTGCAATATTTTTTAGTGCCAAATGAATAGTGATTGCAAAATTTGAAGTCGAACTCTTAAAGTAAAGTAAATGAATGCAAAGGATTGCATTCTTTTACAATACCGATTGCATTCTTTTACAATGCCGTAGCTAAAAGCTTTAATTAAAAAAAAACTCTTTTAAAAAAATTTGGAGAACGATTCAATATTCAAAAAACTGCAAAGGTGTTTTAACTATATTTCTTCTAAAAATAATAAAAATACTTATAATAAAATATAAAAAGCCTTCTAATAGAAACTATGCCTGGCCCCGGGCAAAAAAAATTTCCAGCTTAATGATTAGGAATTCTAATCTTGTTGGATATAGTTTACAGTGGATTTTTGTAAAAAAAATTCATGTAATTTCAACTGAACTTAATACAAATTGCGTATGACAAGGCCCTCACTACGTCACTGATGAGTCCAAATGAGCAAGCCGGACGAAACGCCAATTTGTAGAACTAAAGGCCATAAAAAGCTATTTTGAATCAAAAATGTATACATTTGTTGCACAAATTCAAAAGTGAAACTTTGACACGCTGTAACTTCAAGACTTATTAACCTACAGTATTCGTTAATAGCTTATTTTTAAGTTAATTTTACTTTCTAAATGTGACTGAGTTGTTAAATAAATAAAAATTCACTTTCTTTTTCAAGATGACGGTCTTCCCCTTATCCCGGGCACCAAAAAAATTCGGTTTTATTATAAGGAGTTGTAGCCAAACACAAATCGTACCAAAAATTTTACCCATCGTTCAAAGAAATTTTAATATTTTTTTTCACAAAATTTGCTCCACTTTAAAGTTGATACATGATTAATTTTTCAGAATCTCTTGATTGTATGTAAAAAAGTATATTAATCCTTTTTGTGTTGAATTTCATCAGCTATAATTTGTACCTTCACATTTTTTTCAAAAAAACTGATAGCTTTCGAGAAATAAGAAAAAGACTGAATCTTACCTCCTCCAATTCCCCCTAAACAATTTAGCCCTGCCCCTAATTTACGTCAACACAAAACTCTCCACAAAAATTTAGCTCTGTCGGAACTTTTTCGTAGTTTTGCCATTTTTGTGTCCAATTTTCTTGGGCTACTATAAAGGTTTGAACTACTAAATTTTTTATAGCAAAATTGCAAAAGAAATGCCTAGGTAACTATTTCCAACTGAAAAGTCTTGTATTAAATACCTCAGCTTTTGTTTATATTCTAAATTCATGCCGCAACCATTTAAATGTTTTTTATTTTCTCGAGCAGATGGTGAATTAATTCAAATGCAAAGTAATTTTTTTTCATCTATTTCATATCCATGGGCTAATCTCCCTTCCATTAAAAACGCATAGCCCAAAAAAAAAAAAAAAATTAAAATAATAGAATCACTGTCAGTCTTCATCATCGTCCTTATCGTCATCCTTGCAATCTCCGTCACATATCGCATCAAATGCAGCCAAACGAATGCCTAATATATAAAATTATTTTCATTATTCGCACCCCCTTGTGAGGAGTACTCTATAAAAAGAGTTGCTATAGAAAGGAATGGAAGGTACATATATAGAGGTAACTGCGAGTTGTATGTCAGCAAAGAACGAGCAGCAGCAGCAGCATCAGAGCAAAGTATTATCATATCAACAACCCCCTTCCCATAGCCATAGTTCATAGTTATCTAATTTGCATATCGCTATAACGGCACCCGGTGTACTCATTTTTACCCTTAAACCACCCGTTCGTCGTCGTGTCGTGTCGTTGCTGCTCGAAAAAATCTCCCATAGGTACCTTTTTATCTTAAAAAAAAAAACTAAAAAAAACTTGAGAGTAAAATTCCACCCACTAGATGGCGCCGCAAATGGGGTAACAGTTGTAAAAATTCACAATGCCAAAACCAAGACTTTCTATCGTGAATGAATCCTAGGTTATGTGTAATTTTTTGCACCGTGTAATTAATCTTTTCTCGAATAAGGATACAGAGGTAACTATGAAAGCACCATCTGCTGTTGAACGAAAAAAAAATATTAAATCCTTCGATACACCACTACCATGCTGATTCCTTCCACCCTCCTTTTTATATCGTGGATGCTGTACCTTATAGTCATCTCCCTTTAGCATCTAACACACATATACATGAGAACTGTTAATATATACCCAGGCCCGGCTGAGCAGTGAAGGTACATAAAACAGTACATAATTTTTGTCCCTTCCATTCATATATGCATACCGTTGGTATACGTATAGATATCCCCACATACACTTCTCCAATGCAAGAGTATTGGTTATTATATGGTGAAAGAATGTCGTTTCTTCAATTGCGAGAGGTTGGGATTGGTATGTGGGGGTGGTTGGTTGCTGGTTGCATCCAGGACCACATGAGCACGTAGCAATGCCAGAGCATCAACCCCTCGCTTTCACCACCTATAACTTGTTTCCGATACAAAAGTGTTCTGGATTTTCGTATATTTCTAGCTGGAAATGCAGTTGCTGCGGAGCACAGTGCGGTGGGGTCGAACACTAAATTTGTTTTTGTAGACCTTCTGCAAACGCGACCCTGGGGAGGTTTCAGAAAATTGTGCCCGTTTAAGAATCTACACAAACAAAAACAAACTCGCTGATGCCTCCATACCGACCCCTCATCTCCCCAACACCATCCTGCGAATTAATGCTGGCGTGTGTGAATTCTATATTGTATCTAGGATTTTTTTTTTTTATTTCCCCCTCACTTCATGTAATTTGTTTGTTTTTCACGAAAAATCAACAACTAAAATGGAAACCGACAAATGATGGTTTTCTTTGCTGCATCTTCTTTGTTGGTTTTTGAAGGTAAAGTGGAGAGATGAAACTCTTATGTACGAGTACCTTACCTATATCTAGGTATATTGATCTGGATATACTTTATCTTTAGGTATAGGTACAGGTAGTAGGTACTTATAGTAAAAACAAAACCTTAACTACATAAGGAAGAAGTGTATTTTTCCATTTTAAATGAATATAATTTATTATAATTTTTATTTCACCTGTATAAATATCCGAAGAAAAGATTATTCTTAAAATATAATAAAAAGAATTGCTGTAAGTTGCCATTTTACATTGGCTGAGAGAAATGAGGATGTTTATGTAGGTAAGGTAGTTATCAAGGTGAGATGTGGTCACAACTCACAGAGGTTTTATGTAAACAATGAGTACCGCAACCTATATTGAAATCGATGCCATCTTGAGACATGTACAAGTTTAAACAAAAAATAATCAGCCCTATTGTGAGTTTCACGTGAACAACATTCCACGCGGAAAAATTGACTTTTCACTTTTCGCCTATTGTGTTGTGAGTTTTACTCGAAAAATGAAAATTCCCCTATCAACAATTACTCTCATCTTCCCGTGGTGAATTTCGGGTGCCTAGTACCTAAATCAGTCCCTGCGGACGGTTGTTGGGGAGAGGAAACGAGAGAGTGGTGGGGGGGGGGGGAAGTGTTCCCACTAAGGCACTTAAATTTTTCATCAAGGTGGCAGCGGAAGACTTCCCCAGATGGAATCAATGGAGGCGTCTACAGTTCCAGTCAGTACGAACTACTTAGTGAAGACTTTATACGGGCTAGCGGTTAATCCAGCTCTTCACTTTTGAAGTCACACTTAGGGTCTGGTCCTCTAGGTTGGGGGTAGTGCCGTTGTGCTGACTTTCCGGCCAAGTAAATATATGTAGTTGCGAAGCAACAAAAGGCTTCGGATACGCACGGATTTACTGTTGGCGAATCTTTAGACCACGTGCAGCCGAACATTTAGTGGAAGCTCTAGACTGCTACAAAGTAGGGGCCGAATTACCACGTCAGTAATTGAGTGAGTGAGTGCCATCAGTGATCGAATGAGTAACCACTTCAATTTTTGGTTTACTAGGTTACTCGAAACTTGAGTGGTAATGCCTCGATAATTGATGCGGTAATTTGGTCGGGTAAAAGAAAACTGAAAGACTCTTATATCTTTTGGGTGTGGATTTGTCGTTAGAGGCAGATATAGGCAAGAAGTCTTGAATATCAATTATGTGAAAGGCGCCTCTCTACAATTTGCATCAAAACTAAATTCGCCAAATAAATCTCATATCCGAGCATGCCCCCACAGAGTAGAAAGACGGGTTCTAGGAGCTTCTAGACAAGATCTACGAGAAATGCCCTAGCTATGACATTAAGATTTTCTTCAGTGATTTTAATACAAAAATAAGAAGAAAAAACATCTTGGGTGACACAATTGGAAGATACAGATACCCGAACCAAAGCCTGCAAGGATGATCAGGGGAACATCGTAGTAGAACTGCAATCGGTGCTGAGGATATGGAAGAATCATTTTTGCAAATTGTGTATCGCCAATGATGAACTGAATTCCGCCACCATACAGAGTACACAATTCAATCAGGATCTATCGGATCAAGACGAAGTGAAGATATTTATATCTAAACTTGAGTCCAATAAAACTGCTGCTGAATCGATACCCACCACCTTTGCGTCGATCTCAAGGCCGCGTATGACAGCATCTATAGAGACGAGCTACAAAGACTAATGTCTAGTTTTGGTATCCATCTTCCATTTGTGCAGAGTACAATAGAATATGTACGCTTCTCAATCAAAGTCAGAAAAGACCTTACCCATAAGCTTCGATGTCAAAAAAGGTTCTGGACAAGGCGACGCGCTTTCATGCGACTTCTTCAACATCTTTCTTGAAAGAATAGCGCAAAATACTCACGTCAATACTAGAGGTACAATCCTTCAAAAGTCCGTCCAACTACTCGCTTACACCGACGATGTTGACATAATAAGACGAACAAAGCGTGATGTCAGTGGGGCTGAACCGAGTAGTGTGGGACTCTTACCGCACTAAAATCTCCGGCGAATCAGGACCAATCTATGAAAGATTGACAAATGATTTTTCTTTCTTAATTTATAAATCACATTTCATTTCATTTCATTTATTGGCATGCTTGCATTACATTGTGGAAAGTTTAAAGTTTGGTTAAGTTACACTTTCCCATAGCTTTTTTCCCAACCTTTTTTTTGCTATGCCCCACCAAGACATTTCCAAAATGTTTATGCTCCCCCCCCTAAATTATGTTTAATTTTTATATTAACAATTTTGACATGTTCACTAAAAAACTTGAATTATTAAAAATTAGGAAGAAATTACCACAACCAGACAATTAGTTTTTAAATCCAGAAATACATTTTCCAGATGTGATTCTATAACCTGTCAAAATTTGAGTTTGGAATGATTGTCTGAAATATCAATAAGGGTAGCGAAGCCAAAGATCTTCAGATCACCGTTTTTGCTTCCGGAAGAGTTATATATTTTTTCCTTGAAGTTGCTTATTAAATAAGTCTATTTTTTTGAAAATATCGACTAAGAGTCACAAGTAAGGCTGGCCACGATACCAGAAAAGTCTTGGTATCGTTTGGTATCGGCATCGGAAACCGAAACCGTACCGAGACGATGCCATATCCAAAGGCATCCAAAACGATACCGAGGCGAGACTTGGTTGTACGAGACCAAACGAAACTGATTTATACGAGACCAATACCGATACCGACGATACTAACATTGTTCCATTTTAACGATACTTACAAAGTACCGTTTGGTTTGGTATCAAGGCCAGCCCTACCAAAAATGCCTTACAATCGACAGTTTACAAATTTTTGTCTTCAGTTTACTGCTTGAGAGAATCAAAACGTTCCACAAATATTTTAAATCAATATAAGCCCCCCATGCTCACATATTGTTTCTTACAGAATATCTGAAAAAAGCGTTCACAGTTTGACACAAACAAAAGTTTGAACAAGCCAAGATTGCGAAAGTGAGATCTTTTATTCTTTCGGCTTTTTTAATATTTAAATCTTAAATGGATTTGAAGCACCAGAATGTAAAATTGCCCCCCTGAACAATTGAATTGCTCCCCACGTTGGGAAACACTGCTTTAGACCATCAGCTCATTAGGCCTATTTCTTCTTAATCTCCGAACATTGTCTCCTACATTTAAGACGGTCTCCATTTCGGAGTTGGTATGACCTTGCAGTCGCTGATTTCAATTTGAAGGTCACGATGTAGATCGCTATTTCTTATAAACCAAGGGGCATTTATTATTCCACGAAGGACCTTGCTTTGGAATTTTCGGGTGGGTTCAGCAACTGTTTTCTTTGTACAGCCCCATAGTTGGATGCCATATGTCCAAACGGGTTTCGATACTTGCTTATATAACATAAGTTTGTTCTGGATAGATAGGTCAGAGTTCCTTCCTAGTAACCAGTACATTTTTCTGTGCTTCAAGTTTAGTTCTTCGCTTTTCTATGTTATGTGCTCTTTCCATTTAAGCTTTGCATCCAAAGTCATTCCAAGGTATTTAGCAGTAAGGTACTGCTGTACTGTTTATAAGAATTGGAACATTGTTTATTTTTTTGTTTGTAAAGTTTATATGCGTCGATTTTGTTTCATTTAGTTTGATTCACCATTTTTGCGTCCAATCACTAACTTTATTGACTGCCTTTAACAATTTTTGTGTAGCCTTCGTAACGGATTTATCTAGCACCAATATTGCAGTATCATCAGCAAAGGTGGCCATAATAGCGTTGATGTCCATATCCCTTATATACAACAGATACAGGGTTGGTCCTAGGACACTTCCTTGTGGTACACCAGATTCAATTTTCTTTAGTTCCGAGTAATTTTGGTCTTACCGTACTAAAGAGTCGGTTCGCAACGTGGGATTTCAGTGTTTCGTAGAACTGTCTGGGACCCCTAGGCAGTTTGTACTCAAGTCCCAAGTGCCAAACCTTTTCAAAGGCTTGAGCAACATCTAAGAATATAGCCGAGCATACTTGTTTTTCTTCAAGTACCTTCCGTAATCCGAATCCAAACTGATGGCTCGGAATAAGTCTTCTTTCTTCTATTATTTTGCTAAGTCTTTTCTGGAGCAATGTTTCGATAAAGGTCTGTAAGATGTTACTTCTGTTGTTTGTTTACCTTGTTTAGGTATAACAATGACTTCTGGAATTTTCCAATGATGTGGCACATATCTTAATTCAAGGCATGCATTTATTTTAAATTGATTTTTTTTTTTAAATATCTGAATTAAAATTCTTCAGAAAAAAAACAGAATTTGATCACTTTTTGTAATTTAATTTCCATTTATTTATTTTTTTTTTCTTTATAGCTTTTGAAAATTTTTATTTAATAAGGTACATTAAGGTAAATAAATTAACTTTTAAATTAATTGCATTAAATTATTTTTGTTTATTAATAAGTTCAATTTATCTTATAAATAAATAATTTCATACATCAAATTTGTTAAAAAAATAATTTTTAAATGAAAGGATAAAAGTATTTAACTAAGCTTTAAATAAAAGAGAAAAAAGTAACATAAGTTTTTATTATTTTCAAAAAATTTGTTCTATTTATTTATAGAAAATTTCCTTAAAATTTAATTTTCCTTCTTTTTGTCATCTTTTCATATTTTAATTATTCTTCCAGTATCGATGGTCCTTGCTCCAAATTGCGGCCTCTGGAAAAGTTCCTCCTGGGGCTTGTGCCCCCCTTGACTTGCCGCCTAACCTAATATTTATTTCATAAAGTGTCACTCTGATTTATAGTGACATATTTCTGAAACCTCTATTTTGCAATTTTGTTCTTTTGTAGACACTCCTTACACTCCTTGATGGTCGTCCTATGCTGGCATCTTCTACTATAAATTTCATACAAAAAATATGCAGGTTCCGTTTTTTTCTTTTTAGAAACAAAATTGTCGGCTTTAATCTCACTGGCATTGTAACTGTATGGTATGTCCCAATACGTTAATTTTTGTATGAAAAATGTCAAAAATATATGCTATTCTTTTTTTCTACATTCATTTTCCCCCTGTATTCGTACAACAGCTCAATTTCTGAAACTTTTACATTTGACACTTTCAACATTCATAACTATAGCAAATCTCAACCTTACAAACCCTTTTCATATTAATTTTCTCACAAAATATGTCATGGAAATTATGTGAATAACTTTTCATATTACCCACATTTGCCTAACCACACCGGGGTGGGTTTTTATTCAAATCATAAATCTCGGGGTAGAAAGAAACTTTTTCCTTGCATGTTAATTTGCCCTAATTTATTTATTTTTTTTTTTTGTTAAAGAACAAAATATATAAAAAGATCCATTTTACCATTTTTTGTCAAACCTTAAATAAGCGTACATATACCAAAAGTTCCGTCCTTTGATAAAAAAAACTATATGGAACTTTATATCTAGCCATTAAAATGTTGAATAAAATTAACAAAAAAAAGTCTATCGAAAATATTTTCTAAAAGTAAAAGTCTACAAAAAAAAAAAACGGAACAAAAATCAAGACTCTTATGGCATTCATAAAGTTGGGGGAGAAAAATGAAATAAACAAAAAAACAAGTCCTTTTATGTAGATATATTGTTGTGTATTATAATATCCTTCAAAATTATTACTAATCCACAAAGCTTTGTAAAATTATATTAAAAAATGAAGAGAGCTCTTAGAAATTCTAAATTAAATTCTCAATTTAGGCGAACTACATAAAAGGACTTCATCAACTTATATATGACAATCCCTTCATGACGAGGACGACGACAACTACAACGACAACGACAGCAAACAACGATACTTCCAAGAGAGAAATAAATGTTCATGCACATAGCAAAAAGCAAGCAAATTGTATCCGCTTCTTTGCTTACTTCCCAACCTAAATTCCAAGGACTTTCATTTAATGCTCTGTTTTTGTTTCCTCTCTATATTATGTGTGTGGGAGTTTCTGAATACATTTTGTCCTCGTCTAATGAAACAATTTGATTTATTTAAAAAAAAAAAAATTATAACAAAAAAAACCCTCATCACCCAAATAATATCAATCTTTCATCCCAGATTCCCCAGATACTCGCTCACTCAGAGGCTCCTTCGACCTACATTCATTTGGTGTAAAAAAGATTCAGTTGTGTGAGCTTGAGCTCTTCCTTCGCAAATATTCCGTCTTATATCATGAACTTTGTTACTGAAAGTTCAAAAAATTAAAATGTGCTGAAAACTCGTTACGCATTCCAAACAAGTATCGTAATTACTCTGGTTTTATGTTAAACAGAGTAGAAAATTAGTAATTAAAAATACTGTTTTTGGAAGAGATATACACAAAGGCGTTGGCTGTGCGTTCATTGACGTAGGAAGGTGCTGGTGTGTGCTATGAATGTGCTCCTGCTGGCTAAATATCAATCTAGGCGCTTTTTGAACGCACTGGACTAGGGTGTAAAGAGGCCTGCAGGCAGTACACAAGACTTGGGGCCCCCTTCTTATATGATTTAGAGGTCGAAATTGGGGAATAGGGTTTCAATCAATCTTTACGTAACGGTTATGCATACTTTCAGGTTATTTTACGTAGTGTTTGTTGCAGACATCTGTTGAAATGACCAGGCATGTGAGATATAATAGGCAGAGATAGCTGAGAGCACTTAGCTCATAAGGTTTGAAATTTTAATACTATAATCAATCGATAAAGCTCACTTACTTACTAATCCGACTCCCAATCCATGAAGGATGACAGCCTGAGACAATGCAACCTTCAATCCCCAGCACACTGCTTCCAGTCATCTAAATCAAGCATTCTAGTATCCACGATGGTTTGGTTTTTAAAGCGGAAATTTGATCTTCTTCGTTCTCTCGAACCTGGGGGTTGGGATTCAAAGATTCTTTTGGCTGAAGCCTTACTGTTTATTTGCTCGATTTGGTCAAGCCAAGGAAATTGAAGTGTTTTGATTTTCAGTTCATTGAGTTCCATGTTGTTTCTTCTCCTTCATTCGCTTTCTTCGCATACAGAATTCCAGTCCAACTCACTAAACATTATGCCTCGATTGAAGGACCACGGGAAACATAATATTCGGCTATAATTGCGGAGTGAAACATTTCGTTAAGTTGATGCGCTCCCGAACGCAACTTACTGAAGTTAAAGAAAAAGAGATAGATAATAAGTGTAGTATGGGTGCGTTCCCCGTTGAGAGCGGCTAATATTGTTAATATCTTGACGTATCCTAGAAATTGGACAAAACTCTTGAAAATAGTGTCTTCAGTGTTGACGCATGCTCTGCCCATTATTTTTTCGCCATATAGAACTCTTGACGATGAATGCTATCATATGCCGGTTGTAAGTCGATGCTCAACTTTAAATTAGTTGGTTTTTTCCACAAATTACCTGAGAGTGAATATTTGATGTATGGTCGATCTGCTTTTCTGGCTGGAAGCGACACAGGGAATTGCCGATTATAGAGTTGCAAAATGACTTAAGATGGTCACATAGTACGTTTGAAAGGATCTTGTATGCGAAGCGCTTGTCAGGGATATGCTTGCGTAGTTCTTGTAGGAGATAGAAACGACTTTATTGTAGATGAAATATATGGATCTGATGGACCAGTCATCGGACATGTTTTCTTCCACCCGAGATGCATTCAACACATTCCCTCTGTGCCTGAAGACCTCCGCTGGTAAACCATCAGATTCGGGGGCCTTTTTTTTCTATTTGTTTTAGTACTGGTTGGTAGTTTGGGTCCTCATCGATCGAAAGTGGGTTCTTTTACTTCAGTGCTTCAGTGATTAGGCTACCTTCGCTGTTCTGAAGAGTCTTCATTCCTGTCTTAAACCCATCAGCCAGTTGATTTGATTGTCACAAAACTTCGATTTTCGTGTTGTTTCGACCGTGGGGCTCTTCGGCCTTCTTGAACGTGGAGGCTGCGTACGCCCTCTTCTCACTCATGAATTCATGAAAAACCGATTTAAGGCGAAACCAACGCGAATGCGGAGCGATTCGCTGCGAATCATTCACAATAGTACAAAATCAGACATATACACAACGCTAAATAATAACAAAAATTCGTCGTCGCTCCGCATTTGCTTTGGTTTGGGAGAGCCTTTAAGGGTATTTAAACGAAATTCTTACATCATGAAAGGTTTTAAAACATTAATAGAGCCGAAAGCCCAAAAGGAACCATCATACAGTTACGATGGCCCATGCAAAAGCTGCATAATTTCCAAGGGATGAAGACGTCATATAATAGGTTTGTTTGATATCTTTATCCAAAATAATGTGTAAAACCTGTCAAATTTTGTAAAGAGGGGGAAATTCATTCAGAGCTGGGGAAATTTGAAAAAAGTTGACAAACGCATTGAACCATGAACTGCAGCACTTTTTCTTAGAAACGTCATATTTGTGTTTAAACAGCGTTGCCACTTTGCCATGATTTTAATAGATCAAATGTATTTTTGTCGTAAAACAAATCTACTGTTTTTAAATCGAGTCCACTGTACTTTTATTTTTCGGAAACGAAAATTATCATTTATCAAAATTCAGTCCACTAATTTTTCAATTCTATTCTTATGGCTTCCGGTTATTGGCTTGCTTTGATAACAATCATGACAACATAATTAATTATGCAAGTACGTCCAGCAATCAAAGCTCGAGTGCCAATAACACAATTGTCTTATTAACAAACTTCAAGAAAATATATTGTAATTAACATAAAACTCTAGAAATTTATTTTTCGATACACAAATTATCGATAGCAAGTTATTCGCGCGGGTAACATAGTTTTATGCATACGCCCTTGATTGCGTTTCTACTTATCACAAAATTTAAGAATTTAATACTGATTACAGGTGCACCATCCTCCCATGCACACCAACATTAAGTAAAAATTGCAGAATGAACCCATCATTTGAAAGCAGTCCTTAACCTGTAGAAAAACTGAGCTGCTTATTATGATATGATCTTCTTATTAGGTGCGTTTTATTGGTATTTATAGCTAGCGCAGCAATGCAAGTACCAACAAAACACTTTACTCATTTTTATACTCAACCCCATTTCGACGCCACATAAGTTTAAACTTAACGAAACATTATCTCAACTCTTATATCCACTTTTTATTGACTTATTTATCGATACTTTTGGATTTGTTGTTGTTTTCCAAGGGAAATTTTACTTTGCTAGCTTTAACTTTTTCAATAAAACACGCCTATTATTATTTTCTTCAGCACTGAACGATGCCATCGTATATGCAAATAATCTTTCCAGTCGGTGCCGTAAAATTCGTTGGTTGATGGGTGGAAGAAATCAATACGTCACATTTAGGTTACGATAAATAAAATCAAATAAATACTCGCTCCCGCTCGATCTTATTACGCAATCTCATTTATTTTTTTTTAGTTTTTGTAGTGCAGTTATTCAATAAAAAAACCTATCCAACGATATATAATTCATATGCCTTTGCAGACCGCGTAAATTATGCCACAAAATTTATGTTAGCCGTTTTATTATATGACTATGCTATTTTTAATTTATTTTCTTCTTCTATTTTGAAAATAAAACTAAAAATTGGAACATGCAGATCTTCTGTAAAAACTGCATTTCATTTTTGAAAGTCTACCTCGGAAAATTTTCTGTGATGACAGAAACGATTTTTGACAGTAGTTGTAACAATTCGTGTTCACAGAAATTTGTGTAGCAGTGATTCGTAAGTTTTCCAATGGAGGAGAAATAATTTGCTCTCTCATTGCGCTCTCTCGATGTAACTTTTTTGAGTAAACAAACAAGAATTTGTGAGAGTTTGTGAGAATTTTTGAAAATTTGCAAGAAATTTCACGATAACAAACAGATCTAGGAGGATAATATGTCAAAAATATCTGTCATCTACTTGTCATCAACTAATTCCAAATTCTATCTCCAACAATAAAGTGTGCGTTTTTAGTAAAATAAAATAGTTCAGTTTTTTTTTGATAATGTTTTGTTTTTATTTAAATAACAAAATAATTAAGAAAGACAGTTAGTTTACCAGAGTCTTATTACCTTTCCCCAAACAGTTTATTTCTATTCTAACAAACTTAATGTATTTTTGTGAAGGGAATCCCGAAGTGGGAACTGGAAATTCAGCAAGTCGAAAATGATTATGTAAAATTTGATTACTCCGAAATATAGCACCGTGCTGGTATTCGCTCAATAACTTTCGAATACTAAAACATAATTTAGTCAATAATGGGCCCTATTAACAGCTTTTACTCTCTAATAGTCCAGTCCGACACTGTATTCTGCGTTCAGGCAACCAAATCTTCTACTGGAATTGAATGAAATGTGAATATTTTTTTCGTCAAGTTTGTAAACACGGTTTTTTGGGCCATGGTCATATGAGGATGAGTTTTGGTGTTTCATGCTGTTCTTTTTGGTTGGAAATACACGAAAATCACATCCACGCAATAACAATGTGAAATATTATTTCTTTTTTAATTTCCGCACCACATCATGGTGGCTTCAGCGGTAGTGTCCTTGTTATATGGTGTGTGTGGTGCGTGTGGTTTCTGTTTTTGATATTAAAACATTTTCTTTTACTTTTTATCTTTGACACAACTTTCAAAATCAGCAATTAAGTAAGTTAAGGTGGTTATGTAAAGGTCTGTTTGTATGTATAATTAATTTTCAAATATAATTTATATTTTTTTTTGTAAGAGGAAGACCTTCTTTACTCAAGGACTCTGGTAGTACCTTTAGCTATAGCTTTAAGTTCAAAATCGTGTTATAATTTATGGATGATGATTCAAGAGATTGTGGGAGTTTTAATCTCCGTTTAAACACAATTAAGCAATTTAATAAAATGCTCGTGTACATGAATAATCCCTTCTACCTGCGGATAAATTTGAAAATGTTTTCCACATTGTTAGTTGGGGTTGTAGCTTGTATGTAGGTAATAATCTTTTGTGTAAATACATTTTCAAAGGGATGATGGCAGCAGTTTAAACTCGAATTCATAAAATGTTATACCGTTTTATATACAATTTTGGTAAATTCTTCTCTGCCAAAGTAATGCCACTTTGTTCTAAATCCAGGTTATCTATTGTTTTGCTCCATTATTATAGGATTATCATACCAGTTCTGTCAGTAATGGTTGAATATGTAGGTATATGAAGTATGTGTCTATTAAGGCTTATTTTGTAATCCCATATTTTGCACATCATCAACACTGCAGTTTACACAGTATGGATGCAAAAAGGGCCTGTGGTGCATTAGAAAATCGAGTCACATATTTTCACTTTTAAAGTCAGATTTTTGTCATCGATTTTGTTGGTAACCACTCTCGAAATAGAACGCGTGGTATGATGATGAATAAGTACAGCTGAAAAAGTTGACAGGAGATGTACCTACGTGTGAATATTATGCTGCAGTGGAAAACAAGAGCAAAGACCAACGAGAGAAGAGTATCGAGCAAGGAGAAGAAAGGAGTAAAAGAACCTGCATGAGGAAGAGGACGTACGTAGCCTCCTAAGGAGACCGAAGAGTCTCACAATTGATACAACACCCCTAAGTTTTATAAAAAAAAGCCAAACAACTGGCTGCTGGCCTTAGAACCGGAACGTAGGTTCTTCGAAACAATGAAGGTAACGTAGTCATCGAAGCACAGGGAATAGAAGATGTATTCAAGAATCATTTCCAGCATCTTCTGAATAAGCATTAGGTAGAACGAAAAATATTATGTGAATCGAACTTAACTCCAGTCAATGAAGAACCATTGGTACTGGTAAAGAAGAGGTAAACTTTAGCTAAAAGGAAGCTCAAGACAAACAAGGCTGTCCGATGTCATAGTTTTAGAGTGGAGCTCTTCAAGCATGGCGAGGATGTATTGAAAGGTTGCATATGTCAACTTGTCAACCAAGTTTGGGTAAAAGGATGCATGCTTAATGACTTGGATATCAGCTTCATATTTGTCATCCACAAAAAAGGCAAACTTATGCTCTGCAAGAAATATGGCGGTATGTCCCTGATAATCATTGCATAAAGGATCCTATCCAATCTTCTTTGTGAACGTCTAAAGCCATTCTGCCCCACTGTAATTGAAAAGTGCCAGTGTGAATCTCAGGCAGACAGATCGATCGTAGATCAAATATTCACTCTCAGGCAAATTCTGGAAATGAGCAAAGAATTTCAAGTTGAGACTCGCCATTATTTGTTCATCGATTTTAAAGCTGCGTATAATAGCACTTATCTTCTGGAGCTATATCTGGCGATGGCTGATCTTTAGATCTCCGGAAAAATTGATCAATCTAGGTCACGTGACATTGGAAAATATGCCATGCAATGTACAACTAGACAAGAGCTCTTCCGAACTATTCAGAACATGCACAAGGTTTCAACAAAGAGATTCGGCAAGAGATTTAATTTTGCAGGGAAGACAGTATTTTTCAGCATATCTGTCCAACTTCTAGCAAATGCTGATGATATCGACATTATCAGCCGTTCTAAGCAGGCCGTTATAGAGTCTTTCAAGGAAATTAAAGAACAGACGAAACTTGTTGATCTTGAAGTAAACGAGGACAAGATCAAATACAAGCTTTTAACAAACAATGAAAAATCTGTCAAATGACTAGAACAAAACATCACTGTTGACGGATTTCTTATTAGTTGAGGATATAATCCGCTTGGTGCGTAGAATAGAAAATCGCTTTAAAATCACGAAATAAGCTGGAACTTTTACCAGAAAGTAACCTGCAACATGCTACTTAGCTTCGTTAGAAATAAATTGCTAGATAAGTTTCAACTTATTTGCAATCGGGAAGTGGAGGTGGTTTTAGTGTAGTAAGAATCTTGCACATCTATGAGCACGCGTTTTTTCAGTCCTCATAGAGCCTTTAGCAGTTTTGCACCCAAACAAAAAAAAAAAAAACAAAACAAAAAAAATCTACCTCGGAGTAAACGCTGCCTCCAACGAAGAATTACGCTAGAAAACCGGTGGTACTACGGTTGCGTTCAAACTGCTCAGACGAAAGTTTAGTTGCACGCACTATAAAGCCCTTAGGTATATTACCAGCCCTGCTTAATAGTGCCCAGCGTTGGTCAAAGGGAGAGCTGATACTGGGCTCCTTCGTACAAAATTATTTGACGGATACTCAGTCCTGTATGCTAGGAGAACGATTGAAGAAAAATATACCACCAGACCGGGGAAACTCTACGAGCTTTATCAAAATGCAGATTTTGTCCAGAAAATCAAAAAACGCTGAAAAAAAGAAAGAAGACCGAATTCCACGATTAAAGACCAGGCCATTGTGGATGCTAGAAGACTTGGTCTAGCTGGCTGGAAGCAGGGTGCACGGAATCGTAGAGAATAGAAGGGTGCCGTTTGTGGTCTCTCAGTCAGTGACCGTTCATGGATTGGAGGCGCATAAGTAAGTAAATAGTCCTTGAAATCAAACAACGTCTCCTATATTGGCTTAGCCAAATCAAGCGAATGGAAAATAATGCTCCAGCCAAGAGAGTCTTTGAATACCAGCCTCCAGGTTCAAGAGAACGAAGAAGACCGAACGCTTGGTGTAAAGACCAAGCCATCTAGATGAATGGAAGCAGCGTGCCCGGGATCGTAGAGGATGGAAAGCTGCAGTGTCTGCATTGAAAGAGTTTTTCATCCAAAATTAAAAAAATATGTATAAACTGGACCCATGTTCTGTAACTATCGCTTCGATATAATTCGTCGAAAAACGATGGAAACTGAAACAAATTGTATGAGTTTTGTTTCATTTTTCAACGTTTTTCGACGAATTTTATCGATGCGATAGTTACAGAACATGGGTCCTGGTCTTTTTATCAAGAGTCAAGATAATTTGACTAAAGCCTTACCATTTTACCACTTTTTCGTTTCCAATTTTGAGATCTCTCCCTCCCAATTCTAATAGGATAAGTTTCAACGAATTTATCTCTTCGAGAGACACAAGCCAATTTTCCCCCGAAGAAGCACTCTAAAGCATAAGTTATATCCATACACCCCACCCAACGACCCAACACATAACCATCGGTGTGTTATACAAAATTCTCCATTTTGTGCGGTCCAACCGAACGACTTTTTGTGTAATGAATAAGGAATTGTGCGTTCAACGTTCGCTTGTTCTTTGGTCTCCGAAGGATAGTGTGGAGTGCACGCTTTTGAAAATCTTCAATTAAGATCACTTCATATATAATTTTGTTAATTGACAAAACCGAATGTCTATATCTGCATCAATATTGGTGTGTGTGTTGAGAGGATGAGGTCCTCTATCCTATATCTCGTCAAGCTCAAGGATGTTGTACACATCATGGCATATAGAGCAGATAGAAATATTTTACTAGGAGTTATAGTGGGATAGGAATTTTATATGCCCGATATTATGTATGTACATATGTAAAGTACATAAATATAAATACCAATATCCAAACAAAGCAGCACATAAATATAAATCTGCATAAAGACGAAAAGCGCTCCAAGGAAACAATTAGAGAGATGAATTTTATCCTGTGCTGATGTGAATATACCATGCCGAGCCGATGCGATGCCAGGTTGCCAATAGTGATACCATCGTGATAATAATATGTTGGGATGAAGCTTGCTGATGATGAAGCCCCTTTTCGCCTCATGCTCCTCCACCATGTGCTTATCATTTACATAGCAACGAACGATGATGATGGTTTACATTTAAGCATGGCTGAGATGCATGGTAACTACTGATGACTATGGCTGGCGTGATGGTGATGTGTTGATGATGATGATGATGATAATGCACAGAATCCTAGGGGGTGGCAGAATAAATTGATCCAAGGCTATAGGACGCAATTTTATATTTATATTTTTTTTATTTATTGTTACCAGGAAAATTGTTGTGCATTCAAATTGCAAATTACTTCATAGAGAATATTTTTTTTTAAATAAATAAAAATAAGTTTTTTAATGACTAATAAGTTCATATACAATATATGTATTTAAAGTGTGTTGTGAATACTCTTAGAAAGAAGGAAATGCATATGAAAGCCTCTAACTCAGCACACGATGGGAAGTAAGAGGGAGAAAATTTAAATTGATGAACAGGATTGTTTAGTGGTCAGGGAGAACTGTTGAGTTACCAAAAAGAAAACAACAAAACAACTGTGATCGAACAATTCTTTTAATTCTTTACTGGGAGTAAAATTAACTCTCAAATTTTCACATTACTATATTAAGTAAGAATATTTAATTGAATATTTTATGTTTACGTAAAATTTTGAAAAGTATGTTTAGATTTATAGACTCAGATCTTTACGTTTGATTAAAATATTTTTGACTACTTTAGATCAAAAATTTAACAGCTATACCCTCAGAATAACCTATTTTTTATAGAAAATGCATATGACAAACTAAAAACACGATGAGAAGTGAGTGAGAGAGTAAATTTATGTTGAAGAACATTCATATGTGTGTATGTAGGTTCATGAAAGAATGCTTTGCAACGTGGATGCAGTGAAGACATTTTTAAATATCTTACTAAGAGTTATGGTTTCTCCACCAAAAGTAACACAGATGTCATCTTCCTTAGAGTATCTAATCGAATATTTGATGTAAGATTGTAAAAGCCATTTTTATAGACTTAGTAGGTACTTTATGTTTAGCACAAATATTTGGATTGTCTCAAAATAAAGTGTGTTTTTTTAGACGTGTGATTTTCAATCTGGCAATACTTTTTTTGCAGTTGGTCTTTTTGACAGCTGTCACTTGTCACTTGAATTATGCTCAGTTTGGTTTGTCATTTCATAATGAATAGACTTACTCCTGAACAACGTTTGCAAATCATGCAAATTTACTACCAAAATAATGGTTCGGTTTGCGTGACGCAACGCGAAATAATCAATTTATTTAAGGAAACTTTTGATCAGTGGGAAAATTAGGTTAAGATACCATGTTCAAGAAATTTTGGTAGTAAAGGAGTAGGTACTTATACAGTTTGAGTAACTTTATAACAATCTTTAAGAATCACAGATATGATGCATATGGGCATGATGAGAGTCAGTGGGAGTAAAATTAAGTTAAAGCACAATTTTCAAGCCATTTTGGTAGAAAGGAGTACTTATAAAGTCTGAGTAACTTAACTATAATGTCAAAAGAACAGGGTTTCGATGGAAAATATTGCTTGATTCCTTACTTGAAGTAAAAGCTGTTACTACAAAAATAAACAGATTATATTAAGTAAGATTGGTCAGTAGAATTAAAAACACACTTCTGTTCAAAGTAAAATGCTTAAGTATGTTTATACATTCAGGTCATGGTCGGGAGTATGTGAGAGTAAAATTAAGTTGAAATACATACACATCTGTTAAAGATTGTTTGTATTTAGGAAGCATTAACACAGTAACTTAACGAAACATAACAGGGATGCAATGTAGAACTGAATATCTTAATGGGAGTAAGGTTAACTCCCACATTAGAGTTTTCCCCAGATAATACTGTTAGAGTTTATTAAAAAAACTTAGAGGGTAATCGTGCAAGCTGAGATTGTTTTTCATTCGTCCCAATAGAAGCTCCTCGGATCACTTATCCCGGAATTCGAGACCATTTGGGTGAATAGTTCACTCTGCCTTGACCGTTTAAGAAAATTATAGTGGAAAATAATTTTTTTTAAGCAGTCTCACAGAGTGAACCTTACACTCAATTATTTCGGATTCCATGATACGGGATGAATGGAAGAAAATGGATTCCCTTGTTTATTCGACAAAAATATTTGATATTGTTTTATAGCAACTATCCATTGCTCAATAAAGTAGTATATCATTCCCCAAATGAAAACTTATGAGGTTAATAAATTTAGTTATAAAAAAAACATTTGTCCATCCTCAGATAAAAACTTTAATTATTATCATTTTTTAGCAATTTCCCGAACTCCAAACTTCTTCCATTGACCCATTGACTAAGAAAATTGAATCCGTTTGGTTATGTTTGGCCAGCAAAAAAAGTTTGTTGCCACCTTAAAAATAGGGAAAACTTTTTCCGCAAATTTTGCTACACAAAATAATCTATACTTATTTTTTATAGCAAATATCAAAAATTCGATCAAACTTTCTAGTAACCCCAAAGGAATTTTTATGATGATGAAGTCATCAGGTATTGTTTGTGCATTGACTATTTTGAATACAAAAATCATTTAATATTTCTTTTTTATAGCAACTTTACAAACCAAAAATTTCATCCCTTAGTTAGAAGGTAAGTTGATGGGGTTCATTGGGTTCGTTGGGTTTTTATCCACAATCAATTATTAAAACAACTTTGATAGTGAACAAAAAACACGTCCGGCGAACCCAATTACTAACCTGACTATTGTTAAATTCAATTTTGAGGATGATTTTTCTTATTTTATTTTTGCTTTAAGAAATGGTTTTGCTTTTTTTTAACTAAAGGTGAAGAAACACATTTTTGTTGCACAGGCATGGAGAAACGGTGGACAAAAGATTCTGATTCCCCCATTCACATAAAATTTAATTTAGGGACTTTTATGGATAAAGCTATTCGTTGGGACAGTTGCTATAAAAAAGAGATGTTTAATGATTTTTGTTTTTATCTGATAATGAGTATACGGTACCACGAATCAAACTAGGGTCATTTTTCTTTATTTTCATGTTTGTGTACTTAACAAATTTATTAATTTGTGGATAGTTGCTACAAAAATGAAATATTGTTTTTTTGTTGCACAAACAAACTCATTAAACCCACACTCCTTTTTACATTTTCAAGTGCTTGATGACTATTTTTGATTATAGATATTTGTTATAAAAATGAAATGGTAACAATTTTTCTAACTGAGTGGGTAAAACCAATTCTAGATCTTAAAAGTTTTTGGTTTAGTTAAGACAGTGGGCTATATTTTTTTATAGTTGTTATAAAAATAAACAATATTTTATCAGACTTTCATACATGGTGAACAAACGAGGTCAATTGGTCCCAATGTTCTAGGTTTTCATTTGGGGGTTGCTAGGTACAGTTTTTTTTAAGGGTGCTATAAAAAAGAAGTTTTTTTTTTAAAAAGGTGTGGGTAAACGATTTTATTGATAGAACTTACGTAGGTACCAACCTCCTAAGTGTTTATTTGGGGATGCTAAGGACGGCTCTATTTTTTTTTTAAGTTGCTATAAAAAAGAAGCATTAGTTTTTTTTTACTAAAAATGTGGACAAACGATTTTACTGGTTGAACTTACGTAGACATAAATAAACCATATTCCCAAACATTTTAATTTCAGTGTTTTGGCCTCAAGAAGGTTTTTCGATTTTAAAGAGCCTTGCGAAAATTATGGTAAGTCAAATTAAATTTTCTTTGTTGATGGTGCTTATTCTCGATAGAATACTCGTATCAATCGAGTGGTTACTTACTGACACCGCACTTCCTGAATGTGGTTTGGACCAAGTTTATAGCAAAGATGGTCTGCTTGTTCAATCACATTCCCAAAAAAGTGCAGTGGTTAGTTTTATGGCAACGTTGTTCCTTATACTTCTTCATCTTTTTGGACTGTTTGAAAGCCTAGTTGTTGTTTCAGTAATGTTGGACCTTGTAAGTTGCCCATAAAATAAATTTATTCAACAGAAAACCCAAAAACAAAGCACTATTTTAGTCTCTTTGTTTCTCGGAACTTTGTGCATATATTGCAATTCCCACCTGATAGAAAGACAACTTCTTCCAGCTTCTTCAGTTTTAAGAACTTTTTACCCAAATAAAGTATACAAAATAGAAACAAAGGCAACCGACGACAACGGACAGGGTGATAGATTTATTCTAAGAACTCTTGGATCAATTCCAAAAACGAATGGACAGGAAATAACAAAATTTCTGCTGACAGTCAAGAAACCTCTATATGGTAAAAAGTTTTTCCCCAAAAATGTCGTTGCCATAGAATAAATTCATGGATGAGATGAAGCTGAGGCCATTTTCGAAATTGATGACAATTTCATTTTCATCGTCTTCCTTATAATAGAGCTTCTCTGTTTTTCCATCATTTCCTTGGAGTAGGTACACATCTTTTATCATTCTATATCTATGTACCAACCTATGTACATTATTATATAGAACATTCTCTTTTAACAACCCTCCTGAAAATCAATGAAAATCAAGGAGTAGGGTGGGATTGAAGGTGAAAGAGGAAAGCTGTCTGTGGGGCTTGAAAATAAAAGGAATATTATTTACCTGTTGTATTGATTTAAGGTTTTTGTGTTAGTATTTTTTGTATGTAGCTGTACCTGTTTGATTAATTTAATTTATCTTATCTCAAACAAAACAGAACAGAATAACGTTTACAAGAGTATATTGAAGCAACGTCATGAGGGTGTGCTTAACAATAGCGGATTATCAATGTAGGCCATAAGGATAGCTATGGTTTTTTAGGGGCGGTAAGTTTACGTAGACGTTATTTGATAGACGTTTTCAATTTTAAACTTTTTGTTTAACGTGAATGATTCAGAATTTTAGAATTTTGAAAAACTATAATCTACGAACTCCAACATGAGTTTTGTGTCTTATGGGAGTTAAAGCATAGGAAAGATGGTAAAGTGAAGTACAGAGTGGTGTTACTTATTACAATTTTTATAAAATATTGACGAGAATTGGATTTAAAGAAAAAAGCTATTGGCATGATTTATTGAAAAAAAACTGTAAGCTGCAATTTAGAAAGTTCTTAATGGATCAATGTTTCCTAGCTGTGTGATTTTTTCGTGAATTTGTGATTGATATTAAATGGAATGAAAGGAAGGTATCTTAGGCATCAATTCAAAGATATCAGTAGGCACTAAAATTTTATTTTCAATGTACTCAAGACTAAAAGCAATTAAGGGTGTTTTGCTTAAGGTGTGACAAAAAATTAGAGCATTAATAATAAGAAAAAAAGAGACTGGGTGTGACCCACATTGATGTTTGTTGGTGTCCATTGGCGTCCATTGGTGTCCATTTTGTCCATTGGTGTCCACTGGTGTCCATCGGTGTCTATTTATGCCCATTGGTATCTAATGGTGTCCATTGGTGTTCATTGATGTTCATTGGTGTCAATTGGTGGCCATTGGTGTAAATTGTTTTCCATTGGTGTTCATTGGTGTCCATTAGGGGTCCTTTGGTGCCCTCGAAAACTAGAGGCTCGATGTTATTTTGTCATTTAAAATCGCCATTTCAACATCTTCATAAACTTTAACTTAACATAACTTAATATGCAATTAAGTGGATACCAAAGATTGGTTTGCCTTCGAGATATTATAGACAAAAACATTGTTTAATAACACCGGTTTCACGATTTTTGAAATGGGAACTTAAAACTCCTGATGAAGTTAAAAAGGAAAGGAAGAAAAATAAAATAACACCGAGCCCTGAAAATACAAATCATCTTTTTATTTCAGTTATAATTTTTCAATATTAGGTACATATGTATATTTTAGCCTGACAGAAATCTTTAGTTAGTTGTTAGTCTTCACTTTTCCCTACATAATTCAATAATAGAGTTAAAATACGGTTTAGTATGCTGAACACATACATTTTTACAAAGAATTCATCAGAAAATACAAAATAAATTTGAAAGCTTGAAACTGAATTTAGAAGAAGAGAAATTGTCTTTTTTTTCTTAGTTAATAGAAAATTCAAGTGGGATTTTGCAAGGGACACTCCACAGTGGACCACATTTATGTATTAGCAAAGGCTGCCGAGCTTTATATGGACCGAAAGAAAAAAAGCATTTTGTAGGCCTGCAGGCAGCTCTTGATTTAATTGAAATTAGTATAATTCTTTCCAAGCTTGCAAATAAAGGACTATCACTCAAGCTGCTCAGATTTATTGGACCAATGTATATTAAAAGAAGTGCAGCGGTATGGGACGGTGGAAGATTGTCTGATTACTTCAGCAGAGGAAGAAAGGCTTGAAACAAGGCTGTGCACTTAGCCCTATGCTGTTTTCACTCTACATCGATGATTTACGGAATGCTTTACTTGGCGGTACTCACATCAATAAATGGACACTTGGGCAAGGAATGAGTGTTAGCATTTTAGTGGAAAAATCATGAAGGTAATGAAAGAATACATGTACCTTGGCTTTTGTATCACGCTTAACTTAGGAAAACATCTGGAGAATAAACTGGTGAAGGCCAAAGCGGAAATTAATGTGACGTGGAAGAACTGCTTTTAACATCAACCTTGTACAGAATGCATTAAAACCCAACATTTTCGAAGCAAGCTGAAAGTCAGTTCTATTCTACGGAGCACAATACTGGGGCTACAAGAAACATGAAACTTATGAAAACCTTCCAAGGCTTTACCTTAAACAATTTTTAGAACTCCCTTTGACCAAACCCGCTTACATGATCCATCTGGAAACGGGGCTGCCTTCGCTTTTCATACAAACTCTGAAGCTGCATGCAGACTTTATCTGCAGGACAATCGAGATGGAAAAAGGTCGATACCTAAAAGAATCGCACAGATGGCAATCTCTAAAGATAAACTTTGGTATAGAGCATGGAATAAGCTAGCAATAGGGCTCTTTAACAAACAGCAATACACTTCTGTCTTGTTCATTTGTAAACGTCAAACTCAAGAATTTGGCTCTGATGACATTTATGTGACACCCATTTGTTTTTTTATTTTGGAGGAAAATACACTCCACTTCAACTGAATGAGCACGCTGATTTTTAAAAGTGGCTTGTCCATTTTTTCAAACTTTTTTGTACATTGTCCTAAAATTATTATAAGAAATAAAAACCATTTAACAAAAAAATTTTTACTTCCTTCCATTAATTTTTATTACCATTTTCAATATTTGTGCTTATTCAGTTGGCACAAAAAACCTTCCTTTTTTCTGAATGAAAAGATTTCAAGATAACCGGAGAAAAAATAGAAGTGCTTTGTGAATTAATCTTTTCCCAACATCGTAAACAAACTTTAGGATAACCAAATGCTACATTAATGCACAAGGTTAAGGTCGATTTGTCTTTGAAAATGTTAGTCCTTATTCAGTTGAAGCGGAGTGTAAATATTTGAAATTTGTGTTTGCCTTGCAATTGCAACTGTCAAAGATCCAAATTGTTAGCTGTCATTTTGACACTGACAATTTGGTAGAGATCCCTATTCAGATCTTGGCCTACATCCTTACAAGATGGTTTCAACAGGACGGCGCCACAAGCCACATAGCGAATGTCACAATCAATTTATTGGAAACCAAGTTTGGAGAACGTGCTATCTCACGAAATGATACAGTCGCTTGGCCCTCGGTCGTGCGATTTAACGCCGTTAGACTATTTTCTGTGGGGCTGCGTCAAGTCTATGGTCTATGCCAACAAGCCAGCGACGATTGATGAACTTCGTACGAATATCGAACGTGAAATTGCAGCAGTATTGGCCGATCTGTGCTTGAAAACCGTCGAAAATTGGGTTCAGCGTCTGGACTTCTGCAAGCGTGCCCGTGGTAGCCATGCAAAAGAAATCGAGTTCCATACATAATGGCAACAAACGTACTTTCACAGGAATAAAGAATTTCATTGATATCCAAAACGGTTTTTGTTTTATTTAAAATAACTTTTATAGCGCTCTTATTGAACAACCTTTTATAACTGTTGTTCAATTCAATGGTTTGGTTTTCCCAAGTTTGATCTGCCCAAGTAAATTATTAAATTAGCACATTTTTCCTCTTATTTTCAATTGCATATCATCCGGTTTTTAGTAAATAATAAAAAGGAAAACAAACGGGATTTACTTAATTGCACATTTTTTTAAATTCATCTTCAAATTTGAGCTTAAGGAAAGGTTTGGTGATTCGCTAGGGAGGAAATTGAGTCTTTTTTTTAGCTCCATAATATTGATACTTGTCATACAACCGTTAAAGAAAAGCTTATTTATCTCAAAAACAGCTGCGACGATTTTGATAAAAAAAATTAGTATGACTATTAGTATGATGTACTTTTTGGTAAAAAAAAAATACTGAAAACTGTTATTAACGGTATTTGCCATACAAAGAATTACCCTAGCGAACCGCTACTACTTCGGTTTGGCGAAACTAATGGGTTCAAAACTTATTTTTCGAAAGTCAAAGTGCACGCTAAACGCCATACGAAACGCTGATTTTACCAGTTCTACGTTATGGTACCCAGTGCTGGACTATAAGTGAAAATGGAGAATTGATACTTCGAGAGTAAAATTCTTGGGCGGATATTTGTTCCTATATCCGAAGAGGGGGATTGGAGGGCGTGAATTGTATAAGCTGTACCAAGATGTGGATGTAGTTCAAAGAGCCAAATGCCATGAAAATCTTTAAATCCCAGCCCCAGATTCAAGATGACCAGGAAGACCCAACCTCCGCTACAGGGACCAGGTGGTAACAGACTAGATAATTGGAGGGAGAGTGTGGGGGACCCTAATCAATGGAAGACCACATTAACTAGGGCAAAGACTCCATGGATATGTAAGTAAGTAAGTTTTTCAAGATAGCGGCAAATGCAAAGTATCTGAAACCATATTTTCTCGTTTCACCGTTCATTAAATACTTACTTGGATGCTCTCTTGAGTTCGGTTTTCGTTGTCTTAAGGTCTTAAACCAAATTAAGAAAAATAGGTAATTTTAGCGTATTTGTTTTTTGTCGGCTTCAATACAATAATTTCCCATCAAAACCTAGTGCTCCATTAAATATTTTTGAAATATTTATATTAAGGCCCTTAAAGACCACCATCGTGTAGATCCACCAATGTGTTTCTTTTTAATGAGACTTTTGGAAAGAGGCCTTATGCCCAGAATTATTGTATTATATCCATCCATAGTATAGGATAGAGACAGACCATGATAAATTTATTAAGACAAATGCAAACATTAATTCACTCCATCCACCTGGATTTATGGATTATATTCAATGATTGCTGGTTCAAAGGTCTTGGTGTGCTTAAGCGAATTAGGATGAAATAAAATATTGGGTATTTTGTAAAACAAAGACCTTTCTAGATCTATATATACATAGTGGAGAATAGATACAATATAATCGAAATTCTAATTAAGGATTCCTCAATACAAAAGATAAGAAACATTTATCGTTTTAAATTACACAGGTAAATTAAGTATACCCTCATATATAATAAAATATAGGTATTTAAGTAAATTACATTGAAATTGCAAATATTTATCTTTCAAGCTATTGAAGCAGACTGCAGTGTTAGGTACATTATATTTCTAGATATATTAAGATAGATTAAAGGTTATAGTGATGAAAGACTGTCAATGGTATGACTAAACCCTTCTAAGAACAAACAAAGCTATTTTATTACAACAAACAAACCAAGACGGATTAAGATGGTAAAGTGAAAAAAAAAATGGTTATACTCGTATATTGTCTTTTTGGCATAAAAATTAATTCTGTGTGCTACCAAAGTGACCTGAAATGTGTATACGTGATGTGAATCTTAAAAGCTAGATTTTTCTCTGTTTATATACTTCGAATATAATAAGAGTTTCTTAGATATCTATAAAAAAGGAGTTATTGTTTTGAATCGTGACGAAGGCAAGCCAAGCTGTTTTATACACCATATTTGGGCATTTTGTTAAAAATATATGCGACCCAATAACCTTGCAGTAGGTGGTTTGACTTTTGTTAGAAAAACTGCTTTGCTTAATTTAGAAGTTTTCCAGTAAGTCAGCTTTTACATAAACGTCTTTCTGTCTGTTCATAGATCTACAGCTACAACCTTAACGGTTGAATCGACTTTTTCCAAACTTGGTAGTTAGTATTTTTTGATAATTTTCCCCACACATTTAATAATTTTTTGTAGAAGCAAAAATAACGGTTACTGCCCTAAATTTTTGCAATTTAATTTTACAAAATCGTATTTTTTAAAATTCAATAAATTACTTTAAGTAAAGGCTAGGCTAAATTTGGTGGAAACCCATTTTTCAAAAAATGTTTATTAAGGTAGGTAGGTAAGGTATAAAGTTAATGGGCTGATATTTGATCATGTTACCGTCACACTTAGATCAATGTAGATCCGTTGTGATACCTTCCCTTGCGGTTGTGACCCCCATGATGTAAAGAAACCTATGATGAATAGGACGTCATTCAAGCCCGTTGATGAGTTTCAGCAAACTTTAGCCTGAAATGTTGGAGGGTATTTCTAAGTCATTGAAAAAATCATCAAGCAAAGAAAGACGACTTTTAAGGGCGTGGTCATTCGTTTTTACTCCCACTTGAGAAATCATCCCTCCACCAAGCCCATAGGAGCATGTGGCTCCTTACAACGTCTTGAAGATGAGTTTGATAGGTCAGTGGTTGGTGAATGTTGTTCGTTCGTTTGGTCAGGATTGCTGATTGAGTCAAATGAGCTGTTTCTTTCCTCAAGAGAATTTTACCAATCTTAAGGAGAGGTGGCTTCATGAACTCACTGAAGTTCATGTTCACCGTAGAAGCAAAGAGCCCATCATCCGTTTTTTTAACACTCTTATATAAGAAACATGTGCGTGGTACATTTGTTTTCATTCGTTCTATCGATGTCATCTTGGACCCTTTTTTTAATATCTTTTGACCGTGGTTCGAGACGTTTTCAATCTTGTATGGTTAGGTGGTTGATAGAGCTTACGAATTGTCAAATCATTTGAAAGTGCAAGTAAATTTCAACACATTTTTGTTTTGGAATATTAGAGTTCCCCGAAGTCGTTGAAGAAGTGTCTCCTTGTTTCTCAGATGATATATTGCAAGTGACGCAGGTTATGAGGAGTGTTCTCGTGTACCCCCCTTTGTCACCGCATCCTCTGCATATATGTCGTCCATACTAAGTTCATATTTTTCTTGTGGCAACTCTGGTAGTTGTGACCGGTCTTGATGAGAAGAAATAGAGACTTTTTACTCAGTTGGGTGATGTTGTCGGTCCTATTTTTATTGAAATTCGGCGAAAGTTGTATGGAGAACACCACCTTTATCTCTTATTTATCAAAGCTTGAATTTCCTTCCGATTGTCTGATTTTTAAGTTTATAGGGTGGGACCTAAACTGTTTTTATCCGCCAGCTTGTCAGCGCTTTCATTACCTGGGACACCACTGTTACCAGGAACCCTTAGCTCTTCGTAACAGCAAGTTACAATCTTCGATTTGATTTCATTGCCAGAAATCGATTTTGTTGCCGCTTGGCTATCAAAGAAAAAGGTAATATCAGCTAGTGGTTTTGCCATCATTGAGACTTGACAAGCAGCTTTTTTAACTGCCACTGACACTGCTTTAAGCAGGAAGCTTGAATGAGCTTTTTAGTCCAAGGGTTTATCTCTGCTGAGAAAGGTGGTCGAGAACGTTAATGTCAAAACGGGGTGCATATCCTACTTCCCGTGTATTTCAAGAAGAATCTGCCTATGACCTATGGCACTGCGTCTCAAGCTATCAGTCTGATGCCGCTGATGCTTCTTGTATAAATAGATCTAGGGGTTTTAAGTTGAGTATAGCTTCTAGATCCACTGTGATAGTGGACCTCATTGTCCTAGTGATACCAATACATGCCATTCTTTGTACCTTGGGCATGATTTTAAGGTTGGAAAATGGGTCCAGGGCATTCGAACAAACTACCTTACTATATGTCAGCACAAGTCTTACTATGGGCATGGACATCCACCTTATAATTTTTGGGCTTGGGCTCTAAGTTTCCCAAAATATTCTGTTGCAAACATGGCTTTTTCGTTCATTCTTTGATGTTGAGACTTCCGCTCAATTTCTTGTTCAAGATCATACTAAGATATTTCGAGTGATTGGAAATTTTGAGTTGGATCCCTTAAATAAAAGAAATTTTAAAAGTTGGTATAAGATGACCGCTTATAGTTTAGGAAAGTAATGCTTGGTCTTATAGTTCATCACGAATGTCCAGAGAAGCGGAGAAAAGACCCCACCTTATGGGGTCCCTCTGGAAGTAGATACTTTGATCTCCACTCCTCCTCCAACTTTGAGTTGATCAGTCTGCTTATGATGGTTTTGTTCAAATCAAGCTTATCAAGTCCTCTTTCCATCGCCTCGTTTCGGACATTCTTAAAAGCTCGCCTTCAATGTCTAAAAAAGGCAGCAGGGATGTTTTTTTTAGTCTTGGGTTTTTTAATTGTGCTTACGACACTATGACACATACCTTTCGTATATGTAGGCATGCTGGGCTGAGGTTATGACTTTCGGGCTGAGAGTGCTGCATATATTTATATGTATTGCCAATTAGTCTTTCAAATATTTTTAAGAGAAAAGACGTGAGACTAATCCGCCTGAAGTTTTTGGCATCCACGTGGCTGGGATTTTAAGCTTTCAGTATAAATACCACCTAGACTTCCCGCCACATCGTAGGTACATATCCCTGTTTTAAGCTACCTTGAAATATGGTATAAGACCAAGATTCCTAACGAGTGCTCTAATTGATCCAAACATGCGTAAGCATGATGATCATGATGACAAACGGGACCATAGTAAATAACCCTTCTATGGAAACCGGCTCTGCAACTGTCCCGAAGAATACACTATCTAAAGAGTAACTCTGCCGAACAAGTAAAGAGCAACTCACCAATAGCCCTATGTGAGAAGTGAAAATAAATATGCTGCCACAAGCCAACTGTACACTATCCCCAAGAAAACTGTTGGGCTACGTAACACCACAGCCCGTTATATATGTTGGACATAAATGGCAATTCGTTGGTGGCAATAGAAGATCAGCTCAGAAAATGGATGGAGCCTTTCTGTGCACAGCTCAACGACGACCAAAATGTGTACAAAAACTCGCAAACTCTTTTAAGGACATTGACACCAGCTCACCAACCTGTACAGAACTTAAGATTGCGATCACACTTCTTAAAATAAACAAAACAGTAGGACTTGGTGGCACACCAGCTGAGTTCTTGAAGGTGGATCCTGAAACAACGGCTGCTATATTGCTTCCACCAGTTCAGGATGTTTGGGAGAACTTTACCTATCACAAAGGCGTTATTGTTATTGGTGTCATTGTTAAGATTCCAAAAAAATCAATCTTAAAAACAGAATTGTAATTATTGGTGAGGTATAACCCTTCTGTGGTGTGTTCTTGAAATAAATTAGCCAGAACCACTGTTATTTTCGAGTGGATAAGAGAAAGGGTAGAGTCTTCACTTAAGAGACACTAAATTGGATCTCATAGTGGCTGAACCTTTGTCGATCATTTTAAATAAATAATTAAACAAATTTCGTAACAGTTCGTGAAGAACCAGGGCCTAGTGACTTACAACTCTCAACTATTCCTGTGTGTGTGTTGTTGGCAGGAATGGAGAGGACCTACAATTTTCTGTCCAGTCCAAACGGCTAGATGAAATGCAATGTCATTTATGACAAGTATTTTCTTGTAGGATTTGTTAGTTCCTCACAAGAGACAATTTCCTGAAAAAACACATTTCTGTTTTTAAGTGACATGGGCTGGGAATCGAACCCAGGCCTTTGGCATGACAGTCCAATGCACTTACTTTTATGTCACAAGGCATCCATATTATCACCAAGCGAATAACTCTTGAACAATCAACTGAGTATCACTTGCTCTTATACCTCATGCTCGTCAATTTTGAGAAGGTATTCGACAGGGTTTATCGCAATCAATTATCATCCCTGAGGAGATAGTTGCCAATATTAAAGAATTATACAACAACGCAAGGTGCTGTGTGCTGCACAATGGACAGCTTTATGATTTATTTGAGGTGCCTCAGGGAGATATTTTGTCACCAATTCTGTTTGGTGTTAAAACGATGTACTGACTAATCGGATTGGACTGAGAGGAATAGCAACCAATAGAATCTTATCGAAAAGTTTAGGCATTTGGACTACGCTGACGATATTTTGTTTCATGTCGGACAGTGTGTGTGGCCAAAAGGATAAAAATGCTGCAGGCCAGTCGCATATTTTTTTGAAGTAGGAAAATCTATATAAAAGGTCACAAAAGTAGGCAGTATCGTATCAACTGATATTGGGAGTGGAACGGACTTTTATATTGTCAGTAAGATAAGCAAAACTAGTAGTGCAATCTCCAGTGTGGAACTCCAGCAGAAAAACACTAGACAGCAAACTAAAACTCTTAGAGTCCAATGTAAAATCCGTCCTTCTATACGCCTGTGAAGATTGAAGAAATGCTCCACTGCAATCTTGAGCAGACTATAGACTTTCATCAACTATTGTTTTCAAAACATTCTAAATATTCATTAGCCACAAACTGTAAGTAATGTGGAATATAACTCATCAGAGAAGAGTGGATCTTGACATCAGGCAACGAAAATGGCGATGATTGGCCTTACTTTGAGAAAAACAAACGAAAAAATAACAAAGCAGTAATTCGTTTTGAATCCTCAGGATGTAAGGGAAGGAAAGTTAGAAGGCCAATAAACACTTCGATGTCAACTGTACTTAACTAAGCTCAGTTCATGAATTTATATTCAAACGTGGGGACAACTAAGGCACCATGCCACGAACCTAAGTGATTGAAGCATTTTTAAAAAGTCCATGCCTAATTTTTTTGGCTCTGTGCTGACGGTTTGAAATAAGTAGAGTTCATTTCTCTTTGAATTATTTCATTAATCGGTTGCAAATATTTGTTAATATTAACGTTCTATTCCTGCAATTTGGTGGCATTGCAAGAATGTTCATCAGGTACATAAATTCAAGGGCATAGGCCAGGGGGGACAAAGAGGTGTGCTTGCCCCATCTCCCTAGTCCAGATATATTTCATAAAATTTGTATACAATTTTTTTTCTTTTTATGCAATTCAAAGCTAAGTTTCTATACTTGAACTTGATTGACATTCTGCGTACGCCATTGCATAGGTTTATACTTTAAATCCACTCCAATTTTTTCTGGAGTTGTAGTTTTCGTGATAAGTCCCTTAATCTCACCGTCTCACTTGATTTTTTGTTAACTGTTTCTGACTTACAATACCAGTATTGAGTGTATCAGCAACAGATCTAACATTTACATAGCAGAGAGTGCTTCTTAGAAACTACAGTCCATTTGTAACCAAAAGCGGTCCTGTTTTTTTTATTTTGTTCTATTACTTTTTTTTACACTTTTCATATGTACATGTTCTATTGTGAATATCTTTCATTCTTCCAATTGATTTGATTTAAAAGAATTTTCAAAAAAAAAAAAAACAAAACCGAAAGACACTTTTCTATTTTATTTCCGCTCATTTAAATCGATAGAGAATGTCAAAGGAGCAATTTCAATTTAAACATTTTCCTCTATTTTGTACAAATAGCTAATACAAATAGTAAGTATAGTATGCATAAATAAATAAAACTGTCTTGAAATTCCATGCCTCCAGTGTATTTATTGCAACTTTCTTTTGCACACATAATCGTTTTGGGTACGTTTGCATTGAAATATCCTTCAGCAGAAAATTTCATGGCAACAGGGCTGTATACATCAGTTGTTGTACCATGGCATGGTTTTGGATGGTACATCGAACTGGAAATATACATTCGCTCTTTGTCTATTTACACTTCTCTCCGGGTATGGCATCCGTTTGAAATTTTAGCATCCCAGTGCCAGTCCCAGAGTTCCAGCATTATATTCTTGCTTTATCATCATCGTCCGTCGCCTCTTCCTTATAACAGAAAAACATCCTCAATATACCCTCCTGCCCCTACCCCCCCCCCCCCAGCAAAACCTTCACCTCCCACAACCCTCACCCACATACATAAAGGCGAAATCCATTTTATTAATATAATATTTGCCTTTGATTGAGTGCAAAAATGGGTAGAAAGCAAAAGCACACACTATACACAATCACAACCATAGGAATATACAGTTTTGTTGCTCGTGGATGACTTGGTTTGGTAGTTGTGAATATATCTTCCCAAACCCTCTGTTGAATTTATTTTTGTAAACCATTGCCACCTTTTCGGTATAACGAACGGTACGTGATGCCAAAACGGAGGAGAGAAGAATAAAAATGATGAAAAGCTAATCCTGGAGGACCCCAGAAGGTTACCTTGGTTACGGCCAGGGTTTTCCGAGCTTTCATCTCGTTCTAGTTTAACGTGGGTGGCAGAATAATATCCTTGCATCCACACACACACACACCGAAAAGAAACCCACAGATATAGTCCGTGTAAACAATAAAACCAGGCATTAACACATACAAAAAGCTGTGTGACTGTACTGTGTTTGCCTGTGTGTCCTGATTGTTGCTGTTTTTACTTTACTGTTGCTATTTTCCGCTAGTACCACTTTTACTATTATATTGCGGGGAAGTTGGGTATTTTTGTTAGCCCTAGCCCCCCAACTCCTCTGCATTGTGGACAGAAAAAAAAAGTAAAAAAACAGACAACAAGTGAGTGTGTGTTTTTTGTATATCTAACAATAGCTAGAGAGCATTGAAATGGCCAGCCACCCAACTCTCCTTGATGATGCCCTGAACTCGATTCTTTGTCTGAAATTACAACGAAAATTTATTTTAAGGAAATAATAACTTTTGTTTCGTTTCAGTTTTATTTTGTTTTTGTCAGGACACACACACACACACACACATATATAAACAAAGTTGCAGGTTGCAGGTTGCAGGTATAATATATGAGGAACCCTTTGGAGCTGGCCCGAATTTCGTTAAGTATTATTTCATTCGCTTACCTAAAGCCCTTGTGATAGCTAAGATGCATAAAATTGCATCTGAAGTTGGTAATAACCTCTTCTACACCACCCCCTTCGCCTCACCTACTCTCACCATTGAGCCAAAAGTTAGGCCAGGGCTTACTTAGAACCTCATCGCTTTTTAAGTCTTCTGTTCTTTGCTAAAAAGGAATCATTTTGTGTGAGCTTCCTTCTACTTGTAACTACATAGGTACATTATTTTACTTCTATTTTTTTTGGCAAGTAGAGGCAAACTGCATTCCTGTTATGCTGGAATAGAATAGATGTTCTTTGTTTCGATTTTACTTTTTTGTTGTTTTATTCATACAAAATACGTACATAGGTAGGTATATGTAGGGACGAACTAGAGTGGCAAGATTGCAGTTCCGTTTGCCAGAATCCTATGAGAGAGTTTCATTAATTTTAATCGGATTTAGGAGGAAAATAATGTAATTAGTGGAAGGTTGTGTGGCATAAAAGGACATCCGAGCCAAAAGAAGGCTCTGATGCAAATGGATTGAGCGGGAAAAGTTGTTGAAAAGTCGAAATGAATTTTCGAAAGAAATTAGAATTTGTTTTGTTAAGTGCATTCTCGTTAGAGCACTTAGAATTATAGGATTTTTTTTTTCTTCAAAAAATGAGGGATTGACGGTTGTTTTGAGTAATTAAAAAAAATTTAGGGAATGTTTCGAAAGGATGACATTTTTACTATATAGAAAAATGTATTATTTTATTATTAATTTATTTAAATGTACATAGATATTAAAAACTTTTGTTCACAAATACACGTAGCTGAAAATTCTTTCCATTAAAAAGTTATACATAGCTAAGAAACTGGTTTTTAGGCCCTATCTCGCCCCATGGTTATCTGATAGAAAGGTACCCGTTCTGGATGATCTTGAAGCAAAAATTCGAAGTTATCTTCTTGAAAAAAAATATAAAAATAATCTTTTCTAAATTTGAAACAAATTCCCAATGGAAAACTTGTAAAAAATTTTTATAAAAACTTGATTCTGTAAAAAGTCAACAACAAAAAAGAACGTATACACCCGAGTGAACTTTATTTAATGTTCTTTTTTAGAGAAAATTTATTTTGTATGAAATATGACGAAAAATTTAGCAGCAGAAAATTTAAGCACGGCACAGTGGTTCATTTGTTGAATTTAAGCCACAAAAAGTATCTTCTTAGTCAATTTATTGACGAAAACTACTGAAATTTCGAACACTGATGATTTGGGATTGCTGACTTTATTGTAACTATTTTTTTTTAATTTTAACTATATTTTTTTTAATTATACGACTTAAGCGTTGAAACAGAAACAGTACAACACACGTCAAAAATTACAAAAAAAAAACGAAACAATAACAATCAAAATGAGCTTGAGCTTTCGTAATATGTTGGCTGAAAAACTGACGTCGCTTATGGCAAGCAGCATGTCTTATCTCTTAGATGAACAAATGAAAGATGTTTTAAGCAAATCTGATTTAGAACAAATTAATTTGCAAAAAAAAATATTTAAAACAATCAAGCCCTTGAGGAAAAATATCAGACGCTAAACAAACTAATTGAACAACTATCTAAAATCGTGCACGAAAAAAAATTAATTTTTCATCTCCCCGCACACCCCAGATGTTGTTTATGTTGACCCTGTTCGGAGAGCAAAAAAATTGTGTTCGAAGCTATTTCAATCTTTTAATGAAGCAGTTGTTTCAACCACTCGTCTTTTGCCTTCAAATGACGAAAAAATCGTAAACATAGTTTTGGAAATGGAGCAAAAAGATGCAACTATAAAATCTTTTTACCTACAGGTAAACTCCGATCCACTGTTGTATTGATACACAAGGCAGGGACTATCTGGTGGCTGCTCGTGAAAGTCGATGGAATATAATTAAACTGCAATCACAAATAATAAACAAAAAATTGCGGGTGACAAGCTAGTAATTAGCGAAAATATCTATTTTTACGAAGGAAAAACATTGAAATGCAACACGTTGAAAGGAATGACATAATTGGCCAGTTTATATTTCTTGAGCGCTCAGTATTTTCCCTCAATTTTTTTGACAGAGCAGGAGAGTAGAATCCTCGTAGTACCTCGTGGCATAATGGTTATTGCGTAGGACTGTCATGCCAAAGGTCTGGGTTCGATTCCCGGCCACTGCCACCTAAAAACAGAAATGTTTTTTCCCGAGGTACTGCCTCTTGCGAGGGACTGACAAATCCTCCAAGAGAATACTTGTCAAAGAATAAGTGCTGCTCACCTAGCCGTTCGGACTCGGCAAAAAATTGTAGGTCCCCTCCATTCCTGCCAACAACACGCACACAGGAATGGTTGAGAGTTGTTAGTCACTAGGCCCTGGTTCTCCATGAGCTGTTGCGCCACTAAATTTATTTATTTTTAGGCGAGTAGAATATAAACAGTCACATAGAAGTCAAAACAACTCTCTTTTCTTTTCTTCTTATGTAATTTACTGCGACAAAAAATAATTGAGCAAGCTAATCCAAGCGTTCTCTTCTGCCAAAAACTACACAATTTTTGAGTTCGGGAACAGCTTTGAGCTAAATTTGGTAGATTTGGGTAGAATTTGGTAGTTTTTTGGAGTACACAAACAGACTAATTAAGTCTTTTCGTGTACTCCACAAAAATTCTTTGGTAGTTTTGTGGAGTGAATTCTACCCAAATCTACCAAATTTAGCCCAAAGCTGTTCGCATACTCAAAAATTGTGTAGATTTTGGGAGAAGAGAACGCTCGCGAGAGAGTAAAAATTTCCCTTTCCTGACAATTTTTGCCAAATTCTGCCCAAGAATTCTGGGCAGAAATTGTCAGTTTTGTGTTCTTTTTTTTTTTTTTGGTAAAACTGCTTTTCTTTTCTTATCTGTTCGTTTTTTTTTGTATTAAATAAATTTACTGATCAATTTTTAAAACAGAAAATGTGACTTAAGTGTGAATTTCGTGTTTTTGTTTATTGTGAAGTGCTTTTTCGTTGTATTAAGTGTATTAATTTTTTTTTATTTCTGGAATTCTTAGTTTGTGATTAGCAGATTAATATACAAGATATACAATTTTTCTCAAGAAAGTAAAGTTAAAATTGAAATTCCAATGCTGTGGCTTTGTTTCTTATCGGGGTTTTTTGTTTACTTTTTGTTGACGTTCAAAAAGTTGAAAACATTTTGGTTCTGTGCGTTCGTATACTTTTGCACAATTTTACTTCTCTCTGAGAGAATTGCATCTTCACTCATCAAATTTTGACAGACTGCCAAATTTAGCCCAGAAAGTACACGAACAAACCTATTATCTTACCCAGCTTTTAGGTGACAGCTCATTGTCACCATGAATTGGAAACATTCAGTGCGAGCTTGATGCACAAAGTACCAGCAGATCTAGTACAATCGTAAATGGTGCTAGAGATGGGTGGAATTGTGTTTGTCAAGTATACTCTTAGTACGTTTTATAGCTTGGGTGGAACGTAATGGGTTATTAAGTGAATACCAAACTAGATTTAGGTCTAATTAATCTGCAGTTGGTAACATTCTTGCTATAACGAATATTTGCATGTCTAAAAAAAAAAAACTGTATCCCTTCTTCATAGACTTTTGTGGAGCTTTTGATTCGGTGGACAGGAGAGCTTTGTTCTTAAAACTAAGCAACAAAGGATTGCCATTTGAAATGCTTCGGATTCTAGAGATATTGTATGAGAACAACCAAGCAGTACTATAGGATAAATATGCCATGTCAGACTTTTTTATAACTTCTTCTGGTGTTAAACAAGGCTGCCAGCTAAGTCCTCTTTTGTTCGCATCTTTATCGATTATCTTCTCACGAACTTGTCTGAAGGAATTAAATTCGATGGCTCGAGTACGAAAGGCCTACTATTTGCAGATGACATCGTTCTGTTAGCTGAGACTCCTAATATGCTCCAACTAATGATCAACCGATTTGACGAGTGCTGTCAGCAAAGGGATTTTTTTGCTAATACTGTGAAGACCAAAGTCATGATATTCCGAATCTGATAGATACTAGAGGGATTAACATTGGAATTTAGGAACAGCGCAACTTGAAGTGGTCAAAGAGTCCCGATATCTTGGAATCACTCTTACGCCTAGGCTGACTTTCAACCTACACCTCCAAAATAAGTTGAAAGAATCGAAGAAAGCTTCAAGCTGCTCCTTATTTATTTATAAAAAGTTAAAAGAATAATAAAATTCCTAATCATCGTCTTCCAATAAGGCAAAACTAAAATAGTCAGCCTTGAAACTTCTTCATCTACCCAAATAAATTTTTCTGGACAACCACTGGGGAAAGAACAAGATATTAAATTATTAATGAGTCCAATTATCGTTTCTGGGCAAAACGCATTGTGTAGTCGAGTGCATTTGAATTGTAACAGGTTTTAACTGGTCTTTTATTTTGTTTAGATGATAGGGGCAAAGTTCTGTTGTATAGCTCATAAAATTCTTCACAAAAAAAGTTATAATAATACATTTTTTTTCAAGAGCAACTAATTTTGAGAAAACTTTTCTCATTTTTTTATTATATTAGAAACTAACCCCTAAAACCGAAGCACTGGTTCAAATTAGGATTACAATTTTAAAAAATCTTAAGATATCAAAACAACAATGTTTTCGTTACCTACCTTCAAAAAAGTAACATTGTATTCAATCGAGCTCTTCTGTTCTTCAAAGCTATGTTCCATTTAATAAAACAGCATGTTCTTTAGTCCTTGATTTTCTTGTAGATACTCATACATCATCAAGAAAATATAAAATAGATTACAATTTAAATTGCTGTATGATGATTCTGTTTTGTGTTGTTGTTGTGTTATTATGCTATATGGTCTCTTGAGGTAAAAACAAAGAGCATTTGCTTGGTTCTCGTAAAATATGCATTAGCATGTTCCTACAAGTGTTCACTTTATCTCTTGCATCTTACAACCACACCCCATTACAAGTTTATTACTAATTCACAGTTATAAGTTATTTAAATATGTACGTACCAACATATATGAATGTATTTGCATAACACAAAGGCAGCAGGTGGTGTGAAAACATATCGCACACACATCCATCTACATACCTACACAATATATGTAATTAAGTCCTTGCAAAATATATACATACATCGAAATATGAGTATTCTAAATATTGGAAAATAGATGTCATAAACATAAGAAGCATTATGAAAATGAGTTGTGGGAGTCTTTTGTCACCACAGAGAGCTTCCCCAATGGTACTTTTACTTTGATTTCAGTTTCTGTGAATATCTTTCGCTTCGGATTCTATTTCTCAAAGCCGGGAATTTGTGGTGTGCACAGCAGTTTCCGGATCCGGGCTGGGGTTCGATGAAACGATTCGAACGAATATCACAACGTGTGATGCAATTTTCTGTCACTGGAAAATTCTATATGGTTTATGTTCCTACTCCAGTGTCCCAAGGGATATTATTCGCATACGTGTACGAATAGTAATAATGTTCTGAAAATTATTCCATGAATAAGAACGATTTCTTGGAAGAAGAAAATATGCTGAAACATCAAGACAGTTATTTATGTAATGTACCGCCGTTGACATTTTTCTACATAGCCCAGTCGGAATGTACATTTGAAATGCAAAAAATTAGTTAGGGGTATTTTTTGATTCGTGAGGGGGGTGATAGAGTCTATAAGAAGTTTTCGACCTCCTATTCCATTTGCGCTGGCCACCATATTGGATTTTAGAAAATAAGTTAGTTTTAATTCTGACTAATTTTTTTTCCGTTCGTAGGTGCAAAACCTGCAGAAGGCTCTTCCAGGATCGAAAAACGCGTGTTTATAGGCGTCTAAGATATCTACTAGACATGAAACACCTCCACTTTCCGATTGCAACTAAGTTGATACTTATCTAGCAATCTATTTTTAACGAAGTTAAGTAACTTGTTGCAGGTTACTTTCCGGTGAAGGTTCCTGCTTATTCCGCGATTTTAAAGCGGTTTTCTGTTCACCGCACCAAGCCAGAAGGTTTTGTTCTTGGCAGACTGAGTACTAAATTTGACTCGTCAAGAATGTCAATAATCGTTGAATTAGTTTGGTCTAATATTCGATTTCTATGTCTTCAGCGTAGCTTTTTATTTCGTCCCGAACGGCAGGAATCCCGAGATGCCTGTGAAGATCTTCGTTTCTTATATACCACGGAGCATTTACAAATGACCTAAGCAATTGATTTTAAAACGTTTGTAAGTTATTTAAGTATGTATCGCAGGTGCAACCCCAGAGTTGTATTGTATACCATAAGTCCAATCAGGTTTAAGTACCTGCCTGTCAACAATCAATTTATTTTCAATACTAAGCCTTAAATATTTACCGAGTAACCAGTTCATATCTCTTAATTTACTTTTTAGTTCTACTCATTTCTTTTTTACGTCCAGCTTCCATTTTAATTTCACGTCTAGAGTCATTCCCAGATCCATACTTTGCAACATTTGCAAATCTAACACGAGCGGTACTAAGAATGAAGGGTAATCTATTTATTTTTTTATACGTTAAGTCCACGTGAACTGACTTTTGTTCATTTAGCGCCATTCGCCATGTTTTTGTCCACTAATTAACATTATTAAGAGCATTTTCTAATTTAATTGTAGCTTCGCTAATCGTTTTACCTACTGTTAGTATTGCAGTATCATCAGCAAACGTGGCTATGATAGTGTCTTCTGTTTGAGGTATATCGCTTGTAAATAAAATGGAACAGAGCTGGACCTAATACACTTCCTTGTGGTACCCCAGCCACTATTTCTTTGAAATTAAAATAATCGAATTCCGTGTCTTACACGAAAAAGTCTATTATCTAGATATCCGTTTAGAATGTTATAAAGTCCTTCAGGCAGAACTTGTCTTAATTTTAATTTGAGGCCTTCGAGACACATCATTAATCAAAAAATTTAATATTTTTTTTTAATTTCTTGAAAGAGGAGGTTATAAGGAAACTAAAACCAACTGTTTAACTTTGCCCATCATCTCGATTTAAGGATAATGATTTTTGTTAAATATACAGGATGTTTTGCCTAAACACAGGAATTATAACAAAACTCTAGTTTGTGTAGGTTGGGTTGATGATTGGCAGGCATGAATTTTTATAAGGCCGACTAGGTCCAAGTCTAGGGAATCACGTCAGAGGGAGCAACAACAAAAATCACATACACAAGAAATTCACAGTTAAGTCATATTTTCTTTTTGTTTAAATAGTTCAAGAAAATTATTTTGTCAAAAAAGACAAAATATATGAACTAAAATGACTTACAAAAAAAAGCAAACAACAGCCATTCTGATTTTCTGTTGTTATTTTCAACTGACTTAACACAGAACTGACATTTTTTTACCCCATATAATTTGTTGGGCAAAATTTGGCAAAAAATTGTAAGGAAGTGGAAGTTTTTTCATCGTGAGCTTTCTCTTGTCTCTTCTGGCAAAAACTATAAATTTTTTACGTATACGAACAGCTTTGGGCCTTTGGAGGAATTTGGTAAAATTTGGCTGTTTTATGTGCATTCAAAAGAAACATGCTCTTTTTCTGTCAAACTCAATTTTTTTATGAATTTCCCGATTTTAGTAGAACTTATTTCTTAACTCCTTAGATCACTTATCTCGTTGGTCAAGGATAAACTTTCCTTTTATTTTTTTAATTTCATAAATTTTTAAGACAAAAAACTGCGGCACCATATACCCTTTAGAATAGACCTACGACCTAAAACAAATAAATACGGCCCTGGTGCTGTAACTCTGACAGTTTGAATTAATATGGTTTTTTAACATGTCATATTAAGGTCTTAAGACTTTACTTTATTTTATTTCAGTATGTCTTGAACCTATCTTTATTAGTTATGGGCAGTTTAGAAAACAAAAATTATTACTCCTTGATTTTTAGATTTGTTTAAGGTTAGTTCTTGACAACTGCTTGATTTTTTTATAAAATGCGATAGAAAATTTAATTTAAAAAAAATGTTTTTAGAGTAAAATTGTCAAACTCGGGTTAGTTTCGGAGTTATACCAAAAGTATTGATAAGTGGCCAGTGTGAGCATTCTCTGAGAAAAGTATTTGAGAATTTAGTAGAATTTGTGGTTATAAGGATGCTTACGGGGCCTTGTATGTAATTGTTCCTTTTTAAAAGGTCTATAAAGGTCTATAGTCCATTGACTATTAAAGAAATGACAATTTGTGAACTTTTAGACATTTTGTAAAATCCAGTTGATCGGTAGTTATTGTTGTCTTTCTGTCAAAACTTGGCATAAAAGTGCTTCCAAACCAATTCGAAATCGTGGTGAGCAAATCATTCACATCGATACAAATATGACAGATACACAATGCTAATAACAATGCCTTAAGTCAAAAATGAAAAGAATGTTCAAGAGTCACAAAAAACTGACTTACATAAGTATAAAATAATTTTAACAAATTTCAAAGTTTTTCAAACTGGTTGATGTAGCCAAAGAACATTTACAGGGTTTTTTTGAATTTGAATTTTTGAATTAAGTTATTTTTCTTAAATATAAAATGCTCAGAACGCTTTTGACAGAAATCCAACGATATCTGATTTTTTTTTCTATTTTCAAGTATTCAAGATTTCAAGATAAATTTATTTCACCCTATTGTGTTGCTTTACCACACTAAGGGTCCGTTTTTCAGGGTGAGATCATCATAGTTCTCGGGGTTAAACTATCAGAAACGTTCTTTTCAGTCAATTTAACAGCATCAAGCAAACTCACCTTATTTGGTAACTCAACCCAGGGACTGAACTGAGAGCGATTTCCGTAGTGGCGCCATCTTCATTTCATTAGAGAAAGTTATTGACATTATAAGGGAGATATCCCTTGTGTTGCACATCAGTTTTAAAATTTTTTTCACAATTAGAAGAAGAAGATAATCCTCAACTGAAAAACAGCTTCTAAGTTAAATCAATGTTAATTTATTTTCAAGATAGGCCAACTCTGCTTTAACACAGACAGAGCTAACTTCGCACTGGAAAATTTGGCCCTTATTCTCTTTATGACATTTAACTAGTTTAAGTTTAACAAAACCTTAAGTTGGTATTTCAATCAATCCCAAAAATTTTAGCTAGAACACTAGACAAAAACTCTAAATAAAGTTTGTTGATAATTTTTTTTTATAAAAAATGCAGTCAATTTAAAAGTAAAAATTAAATTTTGAAATTTTCAATTTGCTCAAAAATGATGAGGCGTAAAACAATCATACTTGGACCTTAAATTAATAAGAGTATTAAATACTGAAAGACTAGTTACACTTGAAAATCGTATTTATTTTGAATATACAGGGTGTTCTGTAAATAATGAATAAAATTGCAATTGGTTACAACAGGCTTTTCCAAAAAAAAAATATTCTCCATATGGTTTCTATGCTGTGATGGGTTTTTCAGAAGTTGTTAACAAGTTCGACTTTCCTCAAACACAAACATTACGACCACGGATAACAAAATGTTATTGGTTTTTATTTCTTTAATATTCTAGAATAATTGTTCTAATAGTTAGGTGGTAAGGCTCAATGGTATTTCCACTTCTTCTTATATTATTTTTAAGGATAATAATTTATTTAGTACAAATATTTATTTTCAAAAAGTTTGACCACCTAGAAAATATTAACATTATGGGAGAACATGATTCGCGAATAACTTTTTAAAACTATTGTTTTATGTTTTAAATTCTTAAAACATTTTTAAGGAACATTTTTGGTGTGCAAATCTTAAATATTTATTTATGTTTGTATAATACTAAATTAAAAAAAAAATGTTTACCCGTTTTTGAGATGTTGAAATTCCAAAAAAAATAATTTGAACTTTTTTTCAACCTTTAAATACCAAGTTTTGTAAAATTCGACCATGTAGTTTTCACAAAAGTTTTTTGAAAAAAATTTGAAAAGTTTTTAAAAATTCAGGAAATATTTTTTTCAAAAATTTTGAAAAAAAAACTATTTGTATTGTTTAGAAGCTTCGGTATAAAAAAAAATATTGTAATATAAATTACCCTTGTGAAGAAAATTGGAAATAAAAAAAGGATTCTTTAGGAGGAACCATTAATGACCATTTAAAAAAAAGGAGCCTTTACTAAAAGAAATTTGTTGGATTGTTGTTGTGGAGCTGTTATTGGAAAAAATAAGATTTTGTAAAATTGCTTAGAAAATTGTATGGCAGCACCGTTATTTTTACTTCTAAAAAAAATTAACTACTATCCAACGTACATATCAAGTTTAAACAAAAATCTATTAGGCTGTAGCCGAATGGATAGACGGAATTGTGAGAACCATTTTTTCGTCCACTTTATCATCGTAATGACAAGTCTAATCAAAATCTTGAGATCAATTTTTTTTTAACGAATGCATAACTTGTTATATTACTAATATCTCGCAAGTACCAAAGCCAAGCAACTGGCTGCTAGCTTTAAAATCGGAAAGGGAAACCGCGAATGGAACCTATTCACCGAAGCAGCACAAGAAATAGTAGGTGTAGGCTCAAGTAGAGCAAGAAATAGGACACGAAGTGAACCCATTTCCAGTCAATGAAAACGCTTGGTCTATATGACTGGAAGCAGCTTGCTAGGGTTTGTAGAGAATGGAAGGCTGCCGTGTCTCAACCGCCGTCCTTCATGGATGAGTAGCCCAACAATAATGAAAGAAATTTGAGAAATGTTCAATAAGTGGCGCTGTGAAATGTGAAAAGAGTCAATTCATATTTCATACAAATGTGTCAATTTTTGATTGTATTGTTTTGTATAGTATTCTCATCTCACTTCCATTAAATGATAAGAAAAAGATAAACAAGTGAGCAGTCTCTTTCTAACCACCAAGTAGCATTAAAATGTGGGTACTGAGATGACAAAATAAATTTGTTGGAGTAACTGTAATGTGAACAACGTCTTTTCGTATTGTGAACTGTCAGCTGTCACAATTTGAAATAAATAAATTTGTGTTGATAATATATAAACGTCATAGACAAAAATCAAATCAAAGTTTTCTAAATTGCTATAAATTGTAAGTAGAACAAAATACTGTCTAATTTGTGAAGTTATTGTTCCCCAAAAACATTACTTCCCATTAATCGTCATTCATTTTCTTCCTAAGTTATTCCATGTCTTGAATAAAGTATTCAAAATATCTGTCCAATTTACAAAAAGTTTATCCGACAAATAACAAACAGGTCACACTACCTCATCAAATTCACAAACAAAACCCACAAAAAAAGCCCAGAGAATAAGTGCCATCATTTTGCTGAATAATATAAATCACTTTGGTAAACTATTTTTGTTAAGATACTTGATTCCTTCGCATCATTGTCATGCAAGCATATATATGTTTATTTATGTATGTAGAATGCTTCTTGATAAACCCAATATTTCCAGAGGAAAAAAAATGAGTGAAATAACAAGACGCATTCTTGCCACATCGAAACAATTATTGCCAAAGTTACTTTTGATGTGCAAGAAGAAATCGATTCCTTTTTTTTTTTTGGGTAAATCCTTAATAAACCATCATTACTTTTCGTCAGCCGTTTCGCACAAGCCCTGACAACTCAGTGATCGAATAAATCACACAATCCTGCCACGTGTGCGTTTTATTTTTTTTTTTTTTTTGGAAGGAGATTTATGTGTGTGTCCTTATAGCTCATACGTCACGGTATATACACACAACACACACACATTACAACCCAGTCCCCGGTAAAACCAATAATTTAACCCCCACAACCAAGCCAATGAAGGGCTGTCGCTGTAATTCACCGTCAATCATTCTGTCGTTTACTGAATGCTGAAAGTTTTTCTTTTCTCAACACGCTTACGCCAAGCCATCCCATGACATAAGAGGAGGTGTATTAATTTTTGAATTTATTTTATGAAATTCAGAACTCAAGAACAAACAAATAATTTTGGGAAGAGAGACCCCTGGAATTTATGTTAGCTCATTTTATATTGAAGCATTGCAATTTTATTCTTTTCCGCATCATTCAGCAAATTTATTGGGCTATGTCGTTGTTTTTCCTTTATTTTCATATTGATTGCTCTTGAAAATGGTGATCGTTACTATACCTATCTTTATACATAGAGTGATTTGTTTGAATTGGTTTCTCTAATTGTTTGAAATATTTCAATTCGCTTTTTATGGTTTATATTGGAAGCTCTGTTCCATGCTCGTTGTCAAATTATATCAGTTCAGCTGAAGAAACCATAGTAAAGTAAAGTCAAAGTAGAAAATAAGGAACAAAACTTACTATTTCGTAGGAAAATTTGGAGCTTACGTTTCTGAATGAAGTCAAACTGTTATATAACGTCAGGTGCACAAGCAGCTGGATTGATTAATCGACATATCTTCTAGTGGCCTAAAGTCAAAGAAGATCACCGTGATATAATATTTCCTATAAACAAGATAGAGGTCATCTCAAGTTAACTTGACTCTACTCTCTACAGTATTCAACTTTTGACTAAGAAGATTGCTTATAACAGTTTTTTTTTAATCCGATGGAAATCTTCAAAAGACACTCTGTAAGAATCGGTACTGAGTAGTGTGGGACTCATATCGCACTAAAAGCACCGGTGAATCAAAAACAATCTATCAAAGATCGACACATGACTTTTCTTTCTTAATTTATTAATCATATTGTGGGAAGTTTAAAGTTACGTCCAGCCCTCAAAACTCGAGATCAAATAACATTATTAGTCAATAAAAGCTGTCTTTAGCGTTAAGCCAAATACGCAGGTCGAGCTAAAATTTTGCTCCCGAAAATCTCTCCAAAATTAAGCCGAGCTAAAATTCAGCTAAGCGTTTTAGCCGAGAGGTACGCAGCTCCAGCTAAAAAATCAAATTTTCGTTTCTTACTGTACGACGCCATCTGTCAAAATTTAGCGCGTGAAATAATTGTTCGGTACATTCATTCTTGAGCTAAATTGTGGCAGGTTTTTTTATTTGTGAGATTTATGTGAGCTTTACATTGTGAAAATGAAAATTGAGAAGGACAAATATTTAAAGACAAACGATTTATTAAAGCCAAAGGGAAAAATTCATTTTGTTTGGTTACATTTACTTAGAACATTAAAATAAAATTCTTTGAAATTGCTGAATATAATTTCTTTTCAGCGAACAGCTGTTTTTTGCTATGTAATCTCCACAAGAAACCTATGTCAAAATTTAGCTAGGAGCTTAGCTGATATTTGGAGAGAAAAGTGGTAGCGAAATTTTAGCTCGATCTGCGTACTAGGCTTTAGAGAAAAACTGATACCTCGTTTATATGGCGAATTGAATCAGGATTTAGGTCCATGTAGACCTGTAGCTCGGCGAGCTAGGTCGAATCGAAAATAGAATGTATATACCTAAATCGAAGGATTGAAGAATCGAAATTTCAGATGCTTGTTGGTGTGCGTTCGTTATTTTGGTTGTTTGTTATTTGTGATCGAAATTTATTTCTACTAACAACGTCACAACCACATAATGAAAGCAAAACTTTCACTTAAATTCCATTTGAATTCAATCTTTTGATCTGGAATTGTCATAAACCTGGGTCGAAATTACGATCCAGATTGAATCCGATCCTTTGATCCGCTCATGTAAACGTGGTATGAGCTACTTATTATTATTTTCTGCAGTACTGAACGCTGCCATCAGATATTCCAGTAATCTTTCCAGGTATTGCTGGAAAGTTGGTTGGTTGGTGGGTGAAAAAAATCGAAACGTCACATTTGGGTAACGACAAATAAAAACAAATAATTGCTCGGTCTCGCTCTCGCTCTTACTCGCACTTATTACGCAATTTTATTCGATTGGTTTTAAGTTTATGTGGTGCAGTTATTTAATAAATTTTTGCATTCTGCACTTCTGTGCAAAAAAAAAACCGTTCCAACGATAAATAATTTGTATGCCTTCGGCTTTTGTAGACCGCGTAAATTGTACCACAAAATTCGTGTTTGCCATTTTATGATATGAAAACACTTTCCCAAAGCTTTTAGCCCATCAGCTCATGAGGCTTGGTTCTGGACGGTCTCCATTTCAGAGTTGGTATGACTTTGTAATCGCTGATTGTGTGATACAGTGTGTTTTTTAATCACTATTCTGTAACCATTTCAATTTGAAGGTCACGATGTGGATCACTATTTCTTATATACCAAGATGCATTTATTATTCCACGAAGGACCTTGCTTTGAAATTTGTGGATGGGTTCAGCTTTTGTTTTCTTTATTCAGCCCCATAGTTGGATGCCATTTGTCTAAATGGGTGTCAATACTTGCTTATATAACATTAGTTTGTAATGGATAGATAGGTCAGAGTTTTTTCCTAGTAACCAGTACATTTTTCTGTACTTCAAGATTAGTTTTTCTCTTTTCTTTTTGATTTGCTCTTTCCAGTTTTTCGAAAACTTCAAAGATTAGATGAGGGTCAAGTTTGCAAAGAAACTTTGACGATTCGAAAAATCAATAGGAAGATAATTTGCCTTTAATTAATTGTTTATTAGTTGTGAAAATTTGTTGTGCAGTATTTTCCATGTTTATTTTTTTGTGCTTTGGCAACTTGATATAAGGTTAGCAAAGCAACTTTTACGGATCGAAAAATGGTTAGGTGCATAATTTGTCATTAATTAATCGTTAATTACCTATGACAGTTCCAAATTTGTCGTTCTATGTTTTCTGTTTTGAAAAGTGATCAAAACTTGAAAGGATTAATATTTTAGTGCTTAATAATTTGCGGTAATCATATCTAAAAAAACTCAATTTTTTCGTTCAATGTTTTCTATATGTGTTTTTGCTATTTGTTTTCTAAAAGTGTCAAGTTAACAAAGGAACTTCGGCAAATTGAAAACTGGGTAGTAGGATAATTTGCCATTGATTAGTCGTTAATAAGTTTTGACAATTTCGAATTTGTCGTTCAATGTTTTTTTTGTTTTTAGTTTCTTTTTGATAAAAATAGTTTTAGTCGAATGGTTAATGGCTTAATAATTTATGGTTAATAAGTCATTTATAAGTTGTGGACATTTTGGATTTGTAGTTCGATGCTTTCTTTATTTTTTTTTTAGGAAAGTGGTAAAGATGGAATCAACGATGACGTCAACGGTTCCAGTCAGGCTGAAGTACTTCCGTGAGCTTCTCTGACATACTTAGAGCTGGGTTAAGTAAGGAAAAAAGGTGGTGAAACCTTTTCATGGGCTAATGCCAACACTAACATCCCCATAGTGTGTTGTTGTCATCCGACCTACTGTCCTAAGGCTAAGCAAGGAGCTGGATCTCCAAATTTTGGGGGTTGTGTTGTCCAGGCTTACTGCCTACCACGTGAAATATTTCGGTTAGAGACATACCATAGTGTGTTGTTGTCATCCGACCTACTGTCCTAAGGCTAAGCAAGGAGCTGGATCTCCAAATTTTGGGGGTTGTGTTGTCCAGGCTTACTGCCTACCACGTGAAATATTTCGGTTAGAGACATACAACATAGACATCATATGAGAAGTCTTGATGGAATGAACATACAGGACGTGCTTACTCTGTGCAACTCTTTGTTTTGAACGTAAGTTTGCTTCTGTGCAAATGTATTAATGATATCATAACTTTTAAATGATGACAAGACCCATTGCGTCCATAAATAACGAATTGATAGTGTGTACCTGGAATGTGAGAACCCTTACAAACCAAAGGTGCGACAATGCAAATGGTGTTTCATTTTTTCTTATGAAGTGGAAGTGAGATAAAATGCTTCATTTGTGAAGAACTGAATGCAGCCACAAATGAATCCTTCAGCGCCATATATAAGAATAGGTTAGTTCGATTTGTAAAAGTATTTGCCTAGGAAGATTTAACAAAATAAATTTCTAATCTATGAAATAAATTTGCATGATTTATCTTTGAGATTCAAAGATTTGAGGTAAATCTTATTAAATCTCCGATAAATGTTCGGTGGAAATATAAATTTATCCTAAGATTTTTCTGTTGAAAGTTAACCAAACTTTCTGGTTAAGCTAATTCAAATGTCATTTTGACTTTTAGAATTAGGAGTGTTCAGACATATGATATTTTGGTAAGCTAAAAAACTCTGACTGTGTTCTGTAATTATCGCATCGCAATCATTGGCAGTAAAAGTTGTGAATAAAAACGTAGTTTAAAAAAAAATATTAGGATTTCTACATTTAGGTACTCATTGATTAGGAAAGCTACTTTTAGTATATTACTAAGCTAAAACTATAAATGCTCTCCCAAACCAATGCAAATCATTTGTTGATGATAATAAAATTACATTGACAATGTGTTGGTTTTTCTTTTTTTTCTGTAGTTGTGTCGTCAACTTATGATGGGCTTTAAAGCAATTATTGTTGTTACTATAATTGTCTCACGGAATTGGTTGGATGAAATGAATGAGTGCATGAAAGCCATTGGTAAGCCCATGATTGCATTTTGTAAATTTTCGCCAGGTTTCGTTTACTTTTATTTTCAGAAGAGAAGATCGATCCCATTTGCACCTCACGGAGTAGAAACGAGAAAAAGAAAAAGAGATAATTCATGTTACCCAAGTAAAATATAGCTCACTTCTTGTTTTGATTGTTTGCAAAGCTTCTTTTGGTTCGTTTTGACATAAGCTTCCGACAGTTTTCGACTATTATAGTTCTACTTTTACATTTTTTATCGTTCCAAGACTTTCGCGTTGGCTGTTAGAGGTTCGGCATTTAAAATAATTTCTAAATCTGAACACGTGTTATCTGTCACCCACGTGTCAAATAAATTTTTGACGTTTAACCTATTTCACTATTCAACCTATTCGTTCATGTAAAATTTTGCGTAAACTTTGAGGTTACATTCGAGCAAATTTTTCATTCGCAGATTTGTGGAATGCGTTCTGATGCTGTGGATAGTAATAAGTGTATAATATATGAATAAGTGTTTGACAATTCACAGAAAATATCTCGTTGGTCACGTAGAAAATATAAAAATGCTAAATTTAACAATTTAATCTAATTTCAGGCCGTGTTTTCTGTAACAAACTGAAGGTAGAATCGTTTTACTTTTTGTCGAAATTTATTTGCATTCGCAGCGGGTGTGATTTTCAAAAATGAGGGATCAATTTATTGAGAAATAAATTAACAGAAGGAGTACTCCAATACATAATATTGACAGTTGTAAGTGACAGGTACACAGAGGCTGGAAACGACATACCAAGAGTGAATATAATAAATGTTGTAGTTTTATCTCGCAATTGAAGTATAGCTTTTAACTCCCGTACGTCATACACCCACAGTTATATTAAAAGTTCTTTTTAGCAAATAAAAAGTAATACTAAACATTTGTAAGCTCTTTTCATCCGTTATTTTTTTACGACAAGTCAAAAGCTATTTTTATACCTTGATATGGCAATAAAAAAAAAAACAGGAAATATAAAAGAGTTTTATAAATGCAAGCACTCAAAAAGTATTTTTTGCATAACTCCCATTTAGTCACAAGACTTATCTTATAAAAAAGCAACCAAGTTCTTTTAACACCTAAGGGTTATACTCTTCACTTCTTAGATTTGCATAAACCTAAAACTCATTTTAAATATAAGTTGTTCGACTTTCGACGCGCACTGTAGAAGAGTAGAATGTTTAAAAAAAATATTTGCTGAAGAAGTGGGTGGCTGCTCCTGGGCTGCCAATGCTTTATTTTATCTTTTCGTAATGTGTATACACAGAGTGTGTAACGAATTTAATGCCATTAGAGTGTAAACGAGCATAAAAAGCTCAATATCATCGCCACTGCCATTTCTGCCACTACTCCACTCTACCCTTATATCCTCAATTTCACCCTCGCCCCAGTTCCTACCAAGGCACTAAAAAAATAACCATGACTAAGAGAAAAAAGGGTAAAAGTATAGAAAAGGGTTCCGCGTTAAAGCAAGCCGCGCCGCGTAACTCTATTAAAGTTTTTATCTGCTCTTGTATTATTATTTTTTTTTTTTCAAAATTGTTTTAAGTGCCTTCAAAATGATGATATAAAAACAGCTATACACTTGTGAAAGAGCCTTTGAGGCATATATTCACTTAATTGCCAACCAGAGGCTTTTGGGGATTTCTATGGGTTTGTGGAGTGGTGCTTTTATGTTGCCTGATACCAATGAGAAAACTCGGAAGATGGTTTGTATTATGTGCGTCTTGGCCAAACTTAATGGACTTTTTATTGCTGTTTTAGGATTTACTCAACCATTTTTGTGCTAAGTTTTCACAAAATTCAACAAATAGCCATAACAAAAGGAGCAAACATTAAACCCAGAAAAAAAAAAAAAGTAAATTTAGTACTGTAGCAGGTCTTTATATGTTTATGATAAAGATTATAAATTATTTTGATTTTATGGACCAAATACGGATTTTGACCTTTACAAACTAAAAGCTATTTCTATAGCTCCTTGTTTTACTCCATGTCCACATGGGAAAGAGTATGAAATTCTTTGGGATAAATTATTAACTTATTATTAAAGGTTTGTATAAGCTCTTCTTTTTACGGGACAGTGAAAATTGGGATAGAGTCCCTAGTCTTAGCGTTTCGGAGGAGTTTAAGACAGAGAAGGCTGGCATAGAGTCTCTAGTATTAACCATGACGGCTGAAAAACGAAGGCTTGGACTGCGAAGGTTTGGATTGAGTTCCTAGTCTACGCCTCTCGAGAGCGGTGGTATATTAAGACAGTGAAGGTTGGGATAGAGTCCCTAGTCTTAATTAATGACAAAGGTTTTAATGGCGGACTCCAAAAAGTTTTGAAGCTACTACCAGGTATTGACAACCATCAGTGTGCTTCGTTATTAGTTTTACATTAAAACGAGTAGGTTTGCGATAGTTCTTTACCTTGTACACTTGATTGGTACTTTAATACACGGTGGTAAGAAGAATCTAATTTACGATGAGTTTCCCACTCTTTCTTGTTAATTTTGCTACCCGAACCAAAAGTGTATTGTAAAAACCACGAACGAAATTTATTTGCTGACCTTGCCAACCGCCAACGTGTGTCCACTTTTGCAATTTGCATGGAAACCTTTGAAGAATGCAGCGTTTGCTGGTGATTCATTACTGACGTCGGCCATAGCCAACTGAAAATGCCTAATAGTTGAATCTTGGCGTTGTAGATTACTCAAGAAGATGGCTTGGTGGACGGGAAATAAAAAGATGTAACTTCGTTACAAGATCAGACCAAATACATGCTATCAGCAAATAATACAATATCTGTCAACTGGCTAAGATGAAATTGCGCTGTGGATAGCAACAACTTCAAAGTAGTTAAGGGGTTCTTCAATCTTCGAGTAAGCAATAATCCCCCGAATGACATCAAAGTGGAGGTCCAACGAAGAATTTCCTTGGTTTCACGCAAAAAAATGGCTCAAAACTCCTTGCACACTCCTCACATACTGCCAGTCCTGCACTAGGGGATAACGGATAAGTAAAAGGGAGAGCTTGACTCTTGATACTGGGCTCCTTTGAAATGAAAAATTCTTTGATGGATATTTGATGTAGATGCTATCCAGGAAACTAGAACACTTTATTGGCTCTGTCACATCGATTATTGTCAATTTGAATAATGCAACCAAGAGAGTCTTTGAATTATAGCCCCAAGGTTCGAGATAAAAATGAAGACCGAACCTCTGGGTAAAATACAAAGCCATAGTGGATGCCAGAAAGCTTGGTCTTGATGACTGAAAGCGGTGTGCTCGGAATAGTAGAGGATGGAAGGCTATTGAATCTGGAGCCGTATTAGTAAAGTAAGTAGTAAATGGTCGCATTAGGTTAGTTATTAATTATTATTAGATTATTAATTAGATAAAGTAATATCGCAATAAGAAATCACACCTCCAGTCAAAGAAGACCTTGTTTTACCACCCAGAATATAGAAGAGGTAGGCTTAGCTATGAAAAAAATGAGGAACCACAAGTCCACCAGATCTAATGGATTTCCAGTGGAGCTCTTTAAATACGGAGGGAATGTGTTGAAAACATGGCGTTCAAAACCGAAGCCAGCTAACTAGAAACCAAGCCGGCTGAAAGAAGCTAATTGGTTGAGGGCCTGTTCTACGCCGGACTGTAGCACCACCTTAAGTACGTAAGTAAGTGTTGAAAAAGAGTTAAAAAAATTACCCATATGTGGTGTGGATGCAGATAAGAATGGCCGAAGAAGAATAAAAACGCAAATAATCCCTTGAGCTGCAAGAATTATTATATGGAATTTCCCTGTTAAATGTAGCATTCAAGATTTTCTCTGTCATACTGTGTCAGTATTCTAAGCCATTCTATGCAAAACTCCTATCAGAACGTTTGGCTTCTGGCCAGTTCAAGTCAAACATTCTCAGATAGATAAAATGAAGATTTCCCTTATTCCACTTCATAAAATAATGAACTTGGCAGCACTTTGTACTTTAATAAATGAAAGTCAGAAAATATTTTGTTCCACTAGGTGACTCCTTTCTAAGGGACAGTTTTTTAGAGCTAAATCGATTGATCTTGGAATTACAATTTATTGAAAAATACGTTTCTGGAGTTAATTAGGTTTAACCCCGACCTTTTGAATCGTTAATCGATTCCAAGTCAAGCTACATCTACATCCTCACATCCAAGAATCTGTTTGAGCTCTGGACGGATCCATGGTCAGCTTTTTACCTTTCGATCCTGCTTGCAACATTCCGCTATCTCATCAACACCAGTTTCAGGTTATACAAATTGTTCATTGACGAAATCCAACTGATCATTCTTAGTAAAATAAGCCTGCACTTGTAAACTCCACTTATCACAGTTCTCCATAGATAGCAACTCCATGCGTGAAGAACTATATACGATATATCGTATCGTCACAAGACTCGCAGCCATTTCCATTAAAATAACTCTTCAATTCAAAAGTTCCAAATTTAAAATAATTCAAAATCTTCTTTATCAAAATCTTCAAATGGGTACCGCAAAATTTTAACACATTGGAACTCTAGGTTCTGGGCATATAACCTGTGAAAAAACATGGTTTTCTGTTAATAATATTCAAACGTGTTTCTTCTTTTGGCCAGATAATATTTCACATTTATAATAAATCTGCCTTAATACTGTAACGACTGTCACATTTGTACTATAACGACTCTCGAATAAAAGAAACAACGAATTTCGGATTAGACAGGACACAAACCAACCTAGGGAGAGCTTTGGTGAGCTTTCGAACTTCCAATACTAAACGTCAAGTTGAAAGCTTTGGAAAGGGAAATTTATTGGAAATTTCCGCTATGGAAAGCTTTGGAAGCAAATACTAGATCCTTCCAGCTTTTTCGGGAACCTTGTGAAAAGTATAAAAGCACATGTCTGACCGGCAGAGGACGCAGTTTATTTTTAGTCGTGAATGAGTAAAGTTGGTTGTAATAAAAGTAAAGTGTTGAATTATTTCAGTGGTGAACAATAAATTGTTTTGTGGTTGTAAAAGTAAAGTGTTTTATTTTGTTAAGTAAATAAGTGGAGAATTTAAATAAAGTGAATAAGTTTTATGAACGAACCTGAGAAAATATGACAATACAAAGGAATGATATGCTGATAATATTAGAGCATTTCGCTACCACGGGCAAACACGTGAGACTTTTTGGCCTTGAAAAAAAAAATCGAGAACAAGACCAAGTACATTTTTTAAAAAAACAAGCATTTGTCCACAATTTTGTTAATATAAAAATGAGGAATAAACTAAGGTGCTTTCAGTTTACTTTCGAATCTTGTACGCGTCTATAACAACTGCGTCGCATTTACTTGCTCTGCTCTTATGTTCAAGAAGCAGAGGTCTTAAGAACTTTTTATGTAAAGACATGGAAATTATGAGAGAAAAATATTTTAAAGCTTAAAATACGATATTTAAATTAGCTTAAACAACTTCTTTCAGAGTCTTTCAGAGTTATAAATAAAAAAAATAGAATGGTATCTTTTAAATTAATCTTTTAATTAAATTAAATATGATTGTATGGAAAAAAAAATTAAAAATCGTTGGGACTGTTTTCTTAAAAAATAATTTTTTCATATATCAAATTCTTACAAGATTTTAAAAAACAATATTGCCAATTGTAAATATTTATTTATGTGCATATAAAAATTAAATTAAAAAAAAATATCAACCTGTTTTTGAGATATCGAATTAAAAAAAATGGTAATTCAAAACTTTTTATTTTTAATTTTTATATGCAATATTTTTTAATCTTATTTGAAATTTGTATATAAATAATGAACCTATTTTTGTTAAGCCGATATTGAGAAAACTTGAAATAAAAAACAAACAAAAAAAATATTTTCCTTAATCGTTCTTTAAAATTCGTATGGAAGGTATCCTTATTTTTTTCAGAAAAGTAGTTTTTTTCTTAAAATACTATAAAAAGAGTTCAATAAAACCTTATATACCGAATTTTATAAAAGTCAACCATGTAATTTTCAAAATATTTGTTTTTCGAGACAAAAATTTTGGGCATTTTTTTAAAATCCAAAAAATTATCTTTTTGAAAATTTTAGTAAGAAAAAAAACGATTTATATTGCTTAGACGCTTTTGTATAAACAAAATCATTGAAAATAACACCGTTTTGTAGAAAACCGATGATAAAAAATGGTTCTATTGCAGTTACCATTAATAATCTTTTTTTTTGAAAAACCCAAAAGAAGCCCCTACTAAAAGAAATTTACTATTTATTATTTTCTTTTCCTTGGAAAATTGTATAAACAAATTGTATGGCAGGTATCTACTGTTATTTTAAGTTCCAAATAAAAATGAAAACCGTGTAGGTAGAATCACCAAAAACCACTGTGTACCAAGTTTTAAGACAATCGATCTGGCCGTTTAGGCTGTAGCCGAACAGACAGAGAAACAATATTTTGCCACTTACTATTTTCGTCTTCCCTATGATGGTAATGACAGGACTGATCAAAATCTCGAGTTCAATTTTTTTTTACGAATGCATAACTTACCATAAGGTAAGTTTGATTTGATACTATTGAACGCAAGTAAAAAGGGATAGACCCAATACTCATTGCCACATCCTTTTCATAATTTCATCAATCAATCTTCATTTAACAGAATTCTCATTGATTAGATTTATGCTTTAATGTATATTATATATGTAGAGATATACCAACCTACAGTTCGCCTCGCTTGATTAGTAAAAAATAAAAGTATTTTTGTCTTTTAGAATACACAGGGAAATGAGGGGTATAAAGGAGAAATTATGTTCAAGGATTTTTATAACTGATACGCTCAAGGGCTCTAGACATAAACAAACAAAATAAGGGTGAGACTGAGGGCTTTAATATGACATACTCAAAAGAGCCATTTTGAATAAAAACTGACAGAAATATAGTCATTCTTCAAACTATAAGGTTGGATACGAAATCGAAATTTCACAAATTAAAATCTCCCATTCGAAATATCACATTCAAAATCTCGTAATTGCAAAAGTACGTTTTTTTTTTAATCTCGCAAGAAATAAATCCCGCAAGCTAGAATCTCGTAAATCAAAATCTCGAAAATTTAATTCTATTGCAACAAGTACACACATTGCATTTAATCAAAATTTCGAAATGATCGAAGTTTTAATTTTGAATACAATTAAATTTTTCAAAATATCCTATACCTTCTGCAAAATATGTTAACCCAGTGCCCTACTTTCCAATTTCTGTCAAGAGAACATAGATTGTTTACAAGGTGATTCGTATGAGATGCAACAAAAAGCTAGAGTGAGCTTTGATCACCAATATTTAAGCAAATAATGACAACATAAAAGATTCAAGGACATTTTTAAGGTTTTGTAGAAATTATTTTCTTTTACCATTCACCGCTAGTTAAATTGCTTAGAAGTTCCCACCCTTATTGTCTCTTCCTTTCTTTTTTTCATCACCGTATCACTTCTGACACTTTTAAAGAGGATGGTTTGAGCAGTAAATTTTTAAAAGAAATGATTAAAAAAAAGCTTGCAGCGGCAAAACAAAAGGCCTGTATTGCCCTAGTGATCTCACTTGCACGTAGCAACGTCATCAGTAAAGGTTTTTTGAAGGTTATATTCAGCCAAACATAAGAAATTATTGCATTTAAAAAATCCAAATAAATAATCATAATACTCAAATCGAAGAGCTTGGGAAATAAAATAAATAATAAACAAAAATTTAAAACACCTGTGATGTCTATGGAAACAATACTCAACACCTGGGGCCTATAACGCAATACATTAAGTGCTTGTTGAACAAGTGAAATTCAACAACGTTTTAAATTTTGTGTAACACGGAACAACAAGTCTAGGAGACTTTAAACAATTGTTTTGGCTTCTTTTAACAAGTGGGAAATTTCATAAATCTATTGTTTCTGTAACTGAATACAACAAGTTTTTAAAGAATAGAGAATAAACTTATTGCATAGTTGATAAATTTCATCTGACGGCTGCGGACTTATTCGAAGTAAACAAGTTAAATAAAGGGTTCAACAAGGACGCTACAAAAGTAGAGTGACGGGACAGAAAACGACGCTATATTTCTTGCCGCCCTTTTGACACTTCTCTTTAGTACGGTTTGCCATTTCATGATGGAAAGATATACGAGCCAACAACGAGTCGAAACTATTAAAATTTACTACCGAAATTCGGAGTCAGAGGCCTCAACGTTAAGAGCGCTACGTCCAATTTATGGTCGTCATAATCGTCCTGGCAGATCAACAATTGAGCGTCTATTGGAAAAATCCACAGGCCCAGTACAAAATGTTCCCGTGCCAGTGAGACAAAGAAGTGCCCGTAGTGTCGAGAATATTGCTGCCGCTGAGGCTTCAGTTGCAGAAAGCCCAAATGTGTCTCTCACACGTCGTTCTCAAGCGTTGGGCATCTCTGTGACGTCGTTAAGGCGAATTTTGCGAAAAGATCTTGGCCTACATCCTTACAAGATCAAATTGACGCAAGAACTGAAGCCGCTTGACCACCAGAAGCGTCGTGTGCCCGTGAATTGGGCTGAGCAACAACTTGAAAATGATTCGGATTTTCATCGAAAAATCATCTTCAGCGATGAGGCTCATTTCTGGCTGAATGGCTTCGTCAATAAACAAAATATGCGGAATTGGTCAGGCAGCAATTCACACGTACTCCATGAGTCATCATTGCATCCCGAAAAAATTACGGTTTGGTGTAGTTTATGGGCCGGCGGCGTCATTGGTCCGTACTTCTTCCGTGATGATCAAGACCGGCACGTTACTGTGAATGGGGATCGCTACCGTTCAATGATAACCAAATATTTGTGGCCCCAATTGGATGATATGGACAGGTGGACTGAGGACAGGTGGTTCCAACAGGACGGTGCCACAAGCCACACAGCGAATGTCACAATCAATTTATTGGAAACCAAGTTTGGAGAACGTGTTATCTCACGAAATGGTCCAGTCGCTTGGCCGCCTCGGTCGTGCGATTTGACGCCGTTAGACTATTTCCTGTGGGGCTACGTCAAGTCTATGGTCTTTGTCAACAAGCCAGCGACGATTGATGAACTTCGTACGAATATCGAAATTGCAGCAGTATCGGCCGATTTATGCTTGAAAACCGTCGAAAATTGGCTTCAGTGACTGGACTTTTGCAAGCGTGCCCGTGGTGGCCATGCAAAAGAAATCGAGTTCCATACATAATGGCATCGAACGAACTTTCATAAGGATAAATAATTTCATTAATATCCAAAACCATTTTTCTGTTTTTTTGTTCTGTTTTTTCTGTTTTATTTAAAAAAAACGTTTGTAGCGCTCTTATTAAAAAGCCCGATATAAGTTTTACTTATTATCACTTACGTAAAAGTGCTTTTCATAAAGCTGCGAATTGCATGAGTAATGTTTTGGTTGCTGATTGATGTGAATAGCCATACAATATAAACTACGCCCTGACGATGGGTTTGTGAGTAAAATTACATCCTCACTGATTTCAACTACAAAAACATCGTCATGACAAAGCCAAAATTAACAATCTAAACACTCAACATAACTCTACTCTACGAACATAACCATCGAGGATTCGAGACACTTAAATGTATCAATCGTACCAACAACGAAACACCAAAATTCGATTCAGTTGAGTTCGATACTCGAACAAACGTCAAAAGTTTATCCGTAGTAGGATTCTACTTTAACTTTTAATTGGCAGTGAGCGTACTGCCGATATTGTTTTTGTTATTTGTGTAAAATCCTATTGTACTATGGACAGCTTTTCCAATAAAACACGGGTAATAATTTCAATAAAAATATTTTTTTGATTTTTTAAAAATGTTCAAATTCAAAAATATTGTTTTTGAAAATTTGATATCTCAAAAATTTTAAAAGTTTTTATTTTTATATTCACATAAGTAAATACTTAAGATTCGCACACCAAAAGTTTTTCATAATAATCTTTTAAGAATATTTTTTTTGCTAAAACGATTTAAATTTTTTTTTCATAAAATAGTAAAATCCAATCAAGAATTAAGATGGCGTTTTTTTTTCCATCTCAAATTTTAAAAAAAGTTGTTTCAGCTTTTTTTCATTATTTCCTGTTTTTAAACATTTTTCTCTCATAATTTACATTTTCTTACTCTTATACACTCATCGTCTTGAACATAGGAGCAATTACGTGTGACCCAGTCGTGCATTTTATTTTCTTTGTTTTTCTTTGTGAGAGCTGAACGAAAATGTTAGTTTGGCAACTATAAACTTGTATGTAGGCTTGGTAGTATTTATTCAACATTGTTTGTTTGTTTTAATTGGTGTTTTGAGCTTAAACAGCTGAAATAATAATTATTTTTTTAAGAGAACTTCGAAAATAAATCTTTGAGCAATCAAAACTTTGTTTCTTTTTTTTTTCTTTTAAATGCTGTTTATAACATAATTCATCATGTCAAAAAAAAAGACACCAGCCACAGAATTTTATTAATCATTTGTGTATTCTTAGAGCCACAGACAGCGCATATAGATATGACTTCAGCGAGGCATCCGAAAACTAATTTCCTCTTTATTTCTATAATCGCTGTGATATTGTGTTATTGTAAAACTATTTCTGCATTTGATTCACCGAATTTTAAGCTGCCTTCAGCAATTTTCCCAACCAAGTATCATCTTCATATAAACACTAATATCCATCGGAATATCTTCACTTACAATGGAAGTGTTTCGATTGATCTTCAAGTTAAAGAACCAACTAATGAAATTGTGTTGAATGCTAAAAAACTTCGACAGTTACTTAATTTAACTTTAATTAATCGTGATAGTGACGTAATACTTCAAAGTCCTCAACTTAAGTATCAACTTGATGATGAAAAAGAACAATTGCAAATAACTTGCTCAGTTTTTCCTTTGGATTTTCATATTGGCGAAAAATATTTGATTATCATTAATTTCTTAGCAGATATTCAGCAGGAGGAGATACGTGGATTTTTTAAATCAACAAATTCGGATGAAAATGTGAACTATATGTGAGTAGACATACGCTTTCAGTGGATATACAATATTACATATTTGATATTAGGCGTTTTTCCTTCTTAGCTCTGAGAATAGCACTCGCAGGTCACAGCTGTCAAAAAAGAACAGTGATTTTTTCTTAGCTCAGAGCACTTAGAGCGCACAATAATTGTTTTTTTTTTCAATCAGATCTAGCTCGGAGTATGCTCTATAAACTGAAAAAAAAACCGAGTGCATGAAGCAAAAAGCAGACTGCAGCCAACTTCACTCCTCTTTTCTCTCTCTTGTTTCTTGTTCACTCCTTCAAATTGGATTTTTCAACACTCTCCTAATTTCAGTTCAAATTTTGGAATTTCTCAAGTTTTTTTATTGGCCAGCTGTCAGATAAAAATTAAAAGTCAGTTCTTAATTTTTGTATGTTGAACGCACCCAAAGTACACCATAGTAAAAGTAATTTCGTTATAATTTTGACTTTTGTTCATTCAATATTTGTTGTTGTGTTCATGTGTTCATTTTCCTCACGTTCAAAGCAATTTTTTTATTTCTGACAGTTGTAATTTTGATAACCTCCGAAATATAATACCTTCTATTTGTGTACTGTGGAACGCACCGGTTTAAATGGAATTGTATGACAGTTCAGTGCTTAGATGTGTTCCAAAGTTATATCAGAGAGCTGTGTTCATGTTCTGCTAAGTGCTAACTTCAATCGGGCGAGATCGACCTGGAGCGAAAAAAGAAAAACACCTGCATGTTTATTTATTTAAAAAAGAAAATTATTAAAAATAACATAGGAAGTGAATCCATAGTAAAAGTCCTTAATGTAGGAAAGTTTCAAATTTTGTATGTTAAAGTTGTAACTTTCTGACGTTTACGATATTAATGATGGTTTTACTACATTGCATGAACTCACTCATGAGTACCTACTCAGTTTTTGCTTTCTGTTTCAATGTGTTTTCATTCTAAATTCTAAAATAGTAAGTGCTTATGAGCATTTGATTATTGCTGACTCACTAGACTCTCTTAAAAACTTTATAATATGAGAGTGCTCTAAGGTTGAGCATGAGCATAATCAAACACTCGTGAAAAAAAGTGCGTATCATAAATGCTAATTTAGTTTTGATCACCAACTTCCGTACCTTATTATTTATTTATATGATTAAGCTACGATTAGACGTTTAACACGTTGCCTCTCTGACGTCAGAAGACGGTGTTCACATTGGATTGAAAAACTGGATTTTTGTTTGACGTTTCAGTATTCACATCTCGCTCCCACTTCTTCAGTAAAGGAAGATGTAAATACTGAAACGTCAACAAAAATCCAGTTTTTCAGTCCAATGTGAGCACCGTCTTGTGATCGTCAACCCCGAATACTGTCCATGCATTGATAGCTGCGTTGACGGCTACGTTGATACTCTCGTTGATACGAATTAATGGGTCGATGCTTTAATTATTTTTGTTAGCCATGTAATCACCCTGTCAACGCTGTTAAGCACTGACGTTGACAGACTGCTCACCAGCGTGTCAACTGTATCCTAACGTTGGAACTGCCAAATTTCTTCAATCTCGAAAAAATTGCACTCTTTTGATGAGTTTTAATCCATCAACATCGTAGTCAATGGACGGTTTTACATTGGACTGAAAAACTGTATTTTTTTGAAGTTTAAGTGTTCAGATCTCTATTCTAGATGTAAATTTTGAAAAAGGTTAAACAAAAATCCAGGTTTTTAATCACATGTTTACACCGTCATGGATTTTGACAGTTCAAGGCTAGACAGATGAAAGATTTTTATGGCAAATATATTTGAAAGTGTACAGAGAAGCCCTAGGTACTTAAAGTTACTCAAGTGTCTTTTGAAATATCACCTTATTGCCAAAAATTACTTGTTTTCAAATCTGATCTTTAGTCATTCTTCAATGGAATCTGAAAGTTGATGGATTGATGGATGGGTGACAAAACGCGTTTTTATTTTTAAGCTCAGACCATAACACTGAGCTGTCAAATAAAGATCTGTGTTTCTTTTTTAGCTCAGAGCACTCGGAGTGCTCACTTTGTGTTTCTTTTTAGAATCGGAGCTAGCTCGGATTATGCTCCATTAACTCAGAATAAAAAGACCAAGCGAATGGAGTAAAGAGCTGAGCAAAGCCAACTTTGCACTCATTTCACATGTCCGTATTCAACACTTCAATTTCAGTTTCATTTTTTAATTAATTTTTCGAGTTTTTGATTGGGCAGCTATCAGATGAGAATAAAAAGTCAATACTAAATTATGGTGCGTTTAACGCACCGCATCGTATGACAGTTCAGTGTTGAGATGTGTTCGTAAATTATGTCGGAAAGCTCTGGTCATATTCTGCCCAGAGCTAATTCCGATAGGTCGAGCGCTACTCCATGCTCTGCTCTGAGCTAAAAAAGAAAAACGCCTAAGGACTATTTTGACGGCAAATGCTTATTTTGATCTAAATGTCACCCAGTAGCCCTAAAATCACTTTTTCCCGGAGCAGTACAAAAAACTTCAAAAGTTTTTGATTCTAAGATTTTTTTTTGGATGGAATTTCACAGTTAATAGCTTGAAAGATGGGAAACGAATTATTTTTTGACAGAAAAGGTTTTTTTCAATCTGAATGTCACCAAATTGCCCTTAAATAAATTCCGGACTTGTAAAAAAACTGAAAATTTCAATGCAGTGACGTTTAATTTTAGCTTAAATTTATTTAATTAATTCAGGGATTAGAATCCCTATGATCAGTACACTTATTATTACCTTTACAGCTTAAATTACAATAAGCTTTAAAACTTTCAGCACGTATTTCGAACCGACCAGTGCTCGCTTAGCATTTCCGTGTTTTGATGAGCCAGCTTTCAAGGCCAAATTCGTCATAAGCATCACACATGGCTCTAACTACTCAGCTATTTCTAATATGCCAACAGATGGTGATCCAGTTTTAAGGTAATTTAAATTTTGTATTGTGATTAAATATTTATCAAAAGAGAACAACATTTTTTTAAGCAGTTCATCAAATGGACAAATGGTTACAACAACATTCCTGGAATCACCACCAATATCAACTTATCTTGTTGCATTTGCCCTAACAAATTACAAAAACACAAGTATTTTAGTAAATGGACTTGAGCACCGGTTTTTCTATCCACCAAATTCCAAAGATAATGGCTCTCTAGCACTGGAGAATTCCATTAGAACCGTTGGTGCTTTAGAAAAATTACTTGGTATCAAATATACTCTGCCAAAATTGGATCAAATTAAAATTGAAAAATCATATGGCATTGCTATGGAAAATTGGGGTTTAATTACTTTTGGAGAAAATGAAACAATTTCTAATCAAAAGAATTATAACAAATTAGAATTAGTTTATCGGATTGTTGTACAAAATCATGAAATTGCTCATCAATGGTTTGGAAATTTGGTAACACCAGCTTCTTGGGATTGTGTTTGGCTTAAAGAAGGATTTAGTACATTTTTTGGATTGGTTGCAGGAGATTTTGTAATAAATCACTGGCAATATTTCGAAGAATTTGAGTTGAAGAGTTATTTGATTTCTAGGTTTATCCCCAAGAGAAAATTTTTGAATATATTCTAGTAGAGTTTCAAGGTACTGAGAATTTTAATAGTCCACTGGCAAGCATAATTGAAGAAGGAACTGACATTAAAGACAAACTTGGAGTTGTTGCCTATCGATTTGGTAAGCTTAGATTAATGTTAGTAAATAAATTAATTTTTATTACAGGCAGGCAATATTTGAGCTACCTTTTTATGCAAAAACCAGGGGCTAGATTACCACTTTAGTGACCGAGTGAGTGAGGCAAGGTTATGCTACGGATACCCATAACAAATTAGCAAGGCCAAAGCAGGAAAATACTTTGAGAAACTTAGACACCTGACGGCTACAGTCACGAGAAATCAGGTCTTTTTCTGATCGAACCTTTCACACCCTCTTAAATAGACCTATGCTGCCAACTTCTAGCATCGAGAACCAGAGGAAGAATTGATAGGAAGCAATCAGGGATGCCGCCTTTGAGGTGCGAAGCCTTGAACGATCCCAACAGTGAAACCTTTGGTTCGACGAAGATTGCCGACAAGTACATGCAGTCAAACAAAGCGTATGCTAAAGTGTGCTTCAAAGAAGGACCAGAGCTGTTCGCAAGCTCTACGAGCAGTAGAGGAGAGAGGAATATTGGCTTTTCAGGAAGGAAGTAGAAGGGGATATGAGAAGAGAGTATGAAAGATAGAGAAATGCTGATGCAGGAATGAAGATCACCAGAAATCAAAAAGAACCTAACACGAAACACAAGGCTCAACTCAAACCGAAGCCTGCAAGAACAATCAGGGAAATATCGTGGTAGAATCGTAGTCGGTGCTATGAAGTCGGTGGCGATGAAATATCGAATTCCATTGCCATTCAACCTGGAAGGCAGCCAGAAAAGTCCAGCGTCGACCAAATGTTCCAACTGTGGGTGATCTAAGAAAAATTCCAGGAGTTTCAAATCGATACCTTCCAACTTTTCATCAATTTCAGGGTAGCGTGCCTAGTTTTGGCATCCCTGCAACTTGCACGCTGTTACAAAAGTGGCTGAGAAACCTCTGGTCACCTTAGGCTTGTAGAGATCAATGCTAGGGCCTCGAAAGTCTTTGAATCCAAACCTGTGGCACAGCAAAGTATAAGAGGACAACGTCACATGGTGGCGCATAGAAGTGCAAGACCTCAAGTAACTTGACGTGTGAAACTGGGAACAGCTAGCTAGGGACCGAACTGGCTGGAAGAAGCTCTTTAGTTGAGGCCCTGTTCCACCCCGTACATTAGCGCCTGTGATTTTCAATCTGGCAATACTTTTTTCGGAGTTGGTAATTTTGACAGCTGTCACTTGATTTATGCTCAGTTTGGTTTGGCATTTCATAATGAATAGACTTACTCCTGAACAACATTTGCAAATCGTTCACATTTATTATCAAATTAATGATTTGGTTCACGCAACGTATCTCGAAACAATCAATTTATTTAAGGAAACAGCTGTCAAAAAGACCAACTCCGAAAAAAGTATTGCCAGATTGAAAACCACACGTCTAAAAAAATACCCTTTATATATGTATATACATAATAGAAGATTACCCGAAAACTGATGTAGTAATTCGGTTCCAGACCATGCTTCCTTAAAGTTTTTGGATACGCTGAGTTCGTACTTGACCTACAAATTTGTTTATGACTTAAGGTTTTTGAGATTTTGAAATATAAAATTGGCAAAAGAACAGTTAAAGCTTGTCAAAGCCAGAACAACTTCAGACTATTTTTTGTTTTTGGTCATGAATCCAAAGCTTTGTTCTCAATATTCCCCTACTGTTTCATTGCAGGTGCTCGCTTTGTTAAGATGATCAATCATGCCATTGGACAGAGTACTTTTATGAAAGGTATCTTCAAGTATCTGTCCAAATTGTAAGTTTTTTTTTTTTAAATAGCGATTTATTTGAAGCAGAATTTATAATTTATAAGAAATATATTTCCAGTCAATATTCAGTTGCTGACGAAAATGATTTCTTTGGAGAATTGCAGATAGCAGTTGATGAGAACAACGTCCATTTATTCCAAAATAATCAATCAGTAGCGAAAGTAATGCACACTTGGACTCATAACCAAGGACTTCCAACTATAACGATTATTCGAAACTATGTCACTGGCAAAATTACTATTCGACAGACATCAAACACTGATCAAAAATGGTGGATTCCAATGAATTTTGCCACTGCATCTAATCCGGACTTTGAACGAACTGCTGCCGACTATATTATGCCACCACAATCTGAAGTAACTCTAGACTTGAAAGACTTGAATATTAGTCTTTCCAAAAATGATTGGCTGATTGTTAACAAGCAACAAACTGGGTTATTCTATGTTGTCTATGATAATCATAATCTCAAACTAATTGCTGAAGCTCTAAATTCAAATCCAAAAACAATACATCTCCTTAATCGGGCTTTAATTTTTAGGGATCTAATAGTAACATTCGATGAAAAAATAACTGGTATTAAGCCAATTTTAGAACTTCTGGAATATCTGAAACTTGAAGAAGACCCGCTGCCATGGCAATTTGTGATAAAATTACTTACGAAACTTTCGTCCAAAGGTATTTACCCATGGAAAAGTGTCAAGAAGTACTTTAAAAATGTGATTACTAGAATTAAAATAAAACAAATGCGTACACCTGAAAAAATTACCGCCGTTGATGTAATGATGTTAAAGTATCAATACTTATTAAAATTCTAATAATAAGAGCCGGCAAGAAAGTGAATTGTTTTTAATTTTGGCTGGAAGTTATGGGGATAAAATCATAATTTATTAGTTTTAAAAATTTAAAGTTTTCTTTTTTTTTTGTTAAAAGTTTTTAGTTGTTTGAAAAAGAAATCACTGGAAATAAAGAAATTCAATAAAATATAATAACTATGTTTTAATGGCAATATAACAGAGGCTGAATGAGACCGTTGGTATACCTAACTCATGGGTGGGGAAGGACATAAAAAAAGTGTCAAAAACCATATGATTTACTTACTTAAGTGGCGCTAAAGTCCGGGATGGACGGGACCAGGGCTTCAACCAGTAAGCTACTTCTAGCCAGCTTGGTCTTGTAGATAGCTGTCTCGAGGTTCACAAGCCAAGTTGGTTGAGGCCCTCTTCCACTTGCGTGTGCCTCCTGTTTCGCTGTCCTCATCTTCTACGTCGTCCCGTGGGGTTGGGCTCAAAGACTTTTGGGCCCAAAGTATTAATGTCAATTCGCTCTAGGTGACCCAGGTATTCACTGCTTTTCACTTGGTTAGTTTTATTGTTGTATTTTCTTCTCTATTTACCCAGCGCTGAGATCAAACGATGAACTTGCTATTCAATAATTCTTGCCCCTGATCCTATATAAGATGCTTTATCAACACGACCTTGATGTATAGTCAGGATCTTATACAGGATCAGGGGCACCAAAGAATTAGTGAATAGCAAATTCATCATTTGATCTCAGCGCTGGTACTATACAATGAATTGATAGCGGACCATTCGAAATTATAGCTATCAATGGAGTCGTGCTGTCTGGGACGTTGGTGTTGAGTCGTTAAGTGTCCTTTTTTGTGGACACCATAAGTGGGTATATTTGGTTTTGGCTTCATTTAGCTGTTAAACCAATCTTTTTGGCTTCACACCTTCAATTATGTTGGTATCGGGTTTTTCAATAAGAGCGCTACAAAAGTTTTTTTTAAATAAAACAAAAACGGTTTTGGATATCAATGAAATTTTTTATTTCTGTAAAATTACGTTCCATGCCATTATGTATGGAACTCGATTTCTTTTGCATGGCCAACACGGGCACGCTTGCAGAAGTCCAGACGCTGAGCCCAATTTTCGACGGTTTTCAAGCATAAATCGGCCGATACTTCTGCAATTTCACGTTCGGTATTCGTACGAAGTTCATCAATCGTCGCTGGCTTGTTGGCATAGACCATAGACTTGACGTAGCTCCATAGGAAATAGTCAAATGGCGTCAAATCACACGACTGAGGCGGCCAAGCGACTGGACCATTTCGTGAGATAACACGTTCTCCAAACTTGGTTTCCAATACATTGATTGTGACATTCGCTGTGTTGCTTGTGGCACCGTCCTGTTGGAACCACATGAGTCCACATCATCTAATTGGGGCCAAAAATATTCGGTTATCATTGAACGGTAGCGATCCCCATTCACAGTAACGTGCCGGTCTCGATCATCACGGAAGAAGTACGGCCCAATGACGCCGCTTGCCCATAAACCACACCAAACCGTAATGTTTTCGGGATGCAATGATGACTCATGGAGTACGTGTGGATTGCTGCCTGACCAATACCGCATATTTTGTTTATTGACGAAGCCATTCAGCCAGAAATGAGCCTCATCGCTGAAGATAATTTTTCGATGAAAATCCGAATCATTTTCAAGTTGTTGCTCAGCCCAATTCACGAACATACGACGCTTCTGGTGGTCAAGCGGCTTCAGTTCTGGCGTCAATTTAATCTTGTAAGGATGTAGGCCAAGATCTTTTCGCAAATTCGCCACAACGACGTCACAGAGACGCCCAACGCTTGAGAACGACGTGTGAGAGACACATTTGGGCTTTCTGCAACTGAAGCCTCAGTGGCAGCAATATTCTCGAAACAACGGGCACTTCTTTGTCTCACTGGCACGGGAACATTTTGTATTGTGCCTGTGGATTAAAATTTTTCGACTAGACGCTCAATTGTTGCTCTGCTAGGACGATTATGACGACCATAAATTAGACGTAGCGCTCTTAACGTTGAGGCCACTGACTCCGAATTTCGGTAGTAAATTTTAATAATTTCGACTCGTTGTTGGCTCGTGTATCTTTCCATCATGAAATGGCAAACCTTACTGAAGAGAAATGGCAAAAGAGCGGCAAAAAATATGGCGTCGTTTGCTGTCCCTGTTGCTCTACTTTTGTAGCGTCCCTGTTGAAAAACCCTATACTTATCGGCATTCTTCGTTGAACCAGGAGTCATAAGGTGCATCTTTTATGGCCTACCAGCAATACTTCCGATGGTTCTTAATGCTTAAAGTTGGCGGCGTATAACTATTTAAGAGAGTGCGAGGGACTTGATGACTTAGAAGGACGTCGAATTTTCTCACAGTATTTCCCTGTTTTAGGTCTTTTATCTAGATACCAGTTGCATTACCTTGGCTATAATGAGTAAGTTCAGAGTCAACGTTGGCTCCTCGAAACGTTGGAACATCCTTTATACTGGAGGAGTGCCTTGCAGTAGTCGCAATGTGGTCAATTAAGCTGACGGTTCCCATTAAATTGCATGTCTCCTTGTAGATATCGAGATGTGGGAACTGCATACCTCAACATTTCGCTTCTCAGCAATTTCTTTTAACCTAAATCCGTAATTGATCCAAAAAAGGCATCTTCTCATTCTAATTTGGCTTTAATATCATCCAAGATAATTATAATGTCATAGCTGGGGCATTATTTTTGTCCATATGGCAGGACAATCCGTTAGCAGATCAGAAGTTCTTTGTCCTTATTTCGTTTGCTAGACTCGTCAATATTAAATCCGTCCGTATCTGAGGCTTGCTGTTGCTTCGCAACTAAAATTGCTTTAAGTGAAAGTGAAGTCACTCTGACGGCACGACTCCCAACTTGGAGAACCAGACCCCCAAAAATATTACTCAAAGAATGGGGAGGGAGATTTTTCCGCTCCTCATAGACCTGAGCTCTAAATATATCTTAGAACTCCGTATAAGATGTTCACCAAGTGGCTTAGCCTTACTAAAACCGTAGATGCCACCACTAATTTCATGTGAGGAAATCTTCCGCTGCCACCTTGGTGAAAAGGAAAGTGTTTAGTGGGAACACTCCTCGTGGCCTCTGTCTTCAAGATTCTTGTTGCCACTGTTTTATTCACTATGTCGAATTCAGCAGCCTCATAAGAACTTCGGCTAATTGTTGGGCTGCAAATAGCCTATTAAGATGCAAAGTTCATAGTCCTTATTGCATCATCTGTTGTTGCTGTTAGATTTGTTTTAAAAGTTAAATATTTTAAGGTGTCCCCTAGCCCAATCAAGCGAACCACGCTGTATTTATATAAAAACATTGACCACATCAATACCACTTTGACCGCACATTATACAACAAAAAATATAAAAATGTAGAAATACTAAAAAGAAAAGCAAAACAAAAAAACTTTGAGTAGTGGTCATAAAAATTTGTGCGCAAACTTTTGCAAGCAGAGTCTAGGTATACACAGAATTATGCTGACGAAGGACTCTCTGAAAGGACTTTTTATCCACTCATCCATGGAACAATGTGTCAAGCGCAACAACCAACCAGCCGCGCGTCAAAAACTTAATTTTACTTTTTGAAGGACTATGCTTTGTAGCCATTGCATATAAAACCCATGATGGCAGGACAACTTGAACACACAGCTCGCACAGAACTCTTATAACTCTTATGTTTTATGTCCTCTCCTTGGTGAGGTTTTATGCCCTCTTATATTCCTTATTCGAAAACTAATTAAATTTTTCAAAATTTCGAAAAATAAACTTGGTACAGCAATTATAAATTTATGATTCAATATGATGCTGCTCAGCTAACAATATATAGCCTGAGCCACGACACACCAACACACACACACACACACACCATCAAGCAGAAAAACCATTTGCTATCTTTCTGTGAAGGACATTTCATTGTATTTTTTTTTTTTGTATTTAACTTTGCTGTGTCTTCTATGGATGGTGCTAAATTAAAAGTCGATTGGGTGTTCATATCCTGAGAATTTTTAATTAGCATTAATTAAATTTTTCCCTTTGCCACCGCCGCGTCGGCCGCCGCCATTTTGTAGTGAAAGCTGAAAGGGCTAACAACAGCAAACAGCGAGGAATGTTAAACAATCATTTAGCACAAAAAGAATGGAAAGGATAACCACTATGGGAACAGAGAGAGGATGCGGAAACAAAATGCAACAAAGGAAGAGTGTGTAATAGGTTCCAACTCGTATATTCTTCTAAACGGAAGCGGAAATACAAAAAAAAATAAAAAAATACAAAACAACAAAGAACTATGTTCGGGGGGAAAAAACTACCTTTTTTTTTGTTGCCAATAAAATACTCATTTGGACATTTTGAAAAATTCACATCCGCCCCTTAGAAATGTTTTTTTTTTTTGGTTTCATATTTAGGTAGAGGTGTGTGTAGTACCCGTTGGTTGTGAGGAGTGTATTGTATAGCTCTACCTATGCAACCTCTACCCACCGAAATTAAATCGTATTCACATTTGGTGTTGTACAGAGAGTACAGTTCCAGACAAAGGGATGCAGCAACCTTCCAGAATTCTAATACTGCGAGTGTGGGGAAATGTGGTCAAACTTTTTGAGGAAAAAGAGGGGATGTTGCAATGCACATAATATGCAACGCAAACGCTTTAAGGCTGCAGCAAGGGTCTGATACTGAATAGCCTGTTAATGCTATAAAGTGTTGCCGAATAAGTTTTGGAGTAAGTAAAGTACTGTCCAAATTTCATCACATTGTTACTCAATAGAGTTCTTACTGATCATGGGATTGAAATTTTGCACCGATAACTTCTAACCTAAAGTCAAGTTTGTAGATATTTTATTAAAACTCTCCTGATTTAGTCTTTGAAGTTGTATGAGACAAAAACATTTGTGATAGTAGTACAATGTTGGCTCCATTTTTACTAACCCTTAACTGTCAGCTAACAATTTTTTAATTGCGATAAAGGTACTATAGGGAAGTATCTCGTCTCATAATGGTTAGTGCGTTGGACTGTCATGTGGAAGGTCTGGGTTCGATTTCCAGCCGCTATCATCTAAAAACAGACTTTTTCCCGAGGTACTGAATCTGGCAGGGAACTGACAAATCCATTTTCTTGTCATGAAAAAGTGCTTTTCATCTTGCCGTTCGCCAACATCACGCATATAGGAATGGTTGAGAGTTGTAAGTCACTAGGCCCTGGTTCTCCACGAGCTGTTGCGCCACCAATTTTATTTATATAAAGGTACTAGAGGGCAAGTTTTGGACTCGTAAAAAAAATCGAGATAACAATCAAACCTGACCGTGCAATGATAGAGAACTCGAAAACAGTGGTTCGCACAATTCTGTCTGTCTGTCTGTACCCCGACCTTCAGCCAAAACCACAAACGCGATTTTTATTTTTTGAACTTATGGTTTCTTTTAACTCTCCAGGGGGGGAATAGAAAATTTGTTTAGCTCCAAAAATAACCGTATGCTTGCCATATAACCGTTAAGGAAAAGCTGATTTATATCTCCAAAAAGGCTCCAACGATTTTAATAAAACTAGAATGCAAGAGTGGATCGCTTGTACTTGCTCTTATGTTCAGGTTGCTTGGAACTTAAGGACTTTTGAATTAAGTAAGTAAAAAAATAGACAACAAACTAAAAATCGTCCTTTTAAACTGCAACTCGTTTTACTTAGAACAAGTATGCCATTTAATTCCTTGAAATAATTAATGAGAATTATTTTAAAGAAAACAAAAAGAAAAAATTATTAATAGTAAAAACTATCAATAATAATTCTAAAACATATTCCTTTTGTGGAGTTTCATGAATAAAATTTAATAATAAAGGTAAATTGTGGCCTTTACTCCAAAGAATGCGTTTCGCCGTTTGCGTTTGCTAATTATTCCATATGGCCTGGGAAAGTAGTAGTCAAAATTTGGGTACCGAGGTGTGCCCGTTCCTTGTTTTTCCAATTAAATTTAGTATTTTCTAATCAAATATGTACTTCATTGAATAGAAATGTTTTTCTAAGAAAAATTCGAGTGCAATATTTACTCAATTTTTTGTTTGCAAAAATAAAGTCAAAATACTTAGTGCTGAAAAAATAATAATGAATAAAAATGTTGTCCAGGATTTACTTTTATGTTTGAATTCAAAGGATTTCCCTGTAAGCCGCCGTAAGAAGCACTTTTTGTGTATAATTTACAATAGCCGTTTTATTTTCTTTAACGTTGTTGTACCTTAAGAGTGGTATATTTCATTCGAAAGAAAGTGTGTAACAGATGTACTTGTCAGTACCGTGGTAGTATTTTTTAAGCATGTTATAACATTTTTTTGGTTGATAATCAGAATTTTTTATTTCTTTTAAAGGCATATGTTAGAAATTTCCTGGAAATTATTTTTCTCATTAGCATATCGAAGTAAGATCACATAAACTGTCTGAATGTCAGTGTCGTGGATGTCATTACCGTAACATCGTGAATTTTAATGAAATTATTTCTTGCAATAATATTTATTTTATACCAATTTTCTTATATAAATATATATACTATATATATATAGTATTACCTCGGACGGGAAAAACAAAAATTATTCCGCGCAATAAAAACTAAGTAATAACCAAGTACAATGAAAAGGGTTGCCATTCAGAAGTATAGACTAAAAAAAAGAAAAAGTGCTAAATTTTTAAAGAAAATAAGGGAAGTAGAAATGTCAAGAGGTTAAAAATAACACGTTATTAAGAAAAGCAACAGAAATATGGTCAAAAAGAGAAAGAACAAAATACAAATAATAAAAAAGTAAAAGAGTTTCACTATCGTCTATTCCAGTTTCAGTACATTTCACCATATTTTTTGTTCTTTAAAAGTTGTAGCAAAATTCTTTTACAGATTTGATACCCTGACTAAGTAAAGCCACAAAAAAACAAAACAAAAATTGTTTCCCATGAGTTTTAATTTCTGAAATTTTTTTTTTGAAAAAAAATCACAGTTGGCAGAGAATAACCCATATTAAAAAAAAATTAAAACTCATTTTGATATATAAAATATAAAAATTCATCAACCCGTTTTTGAAACATTGAATTTTCAAAAAAAAAATAACGTTTTTGTTACTAAAATTTTTATTTTTTTCAAAATGTTCGTATGCAATTTATTGTTGAGCAGTTAGTGGGAAAATCTTAAATAAAAAAAAACGTAATATGGCAGGTACCGTTAATAACGGTTTTCAGCAAACTTTTTTTTTACCAAAAAGCAAGCCAAATTCACATTATCGCTCTTATATCGATAAAGTCTCGATACGATAAAATATTCTTATACAAGAAACAATGAGTATATTCAAATCATCGATACCTGATATTTTTTCTTATGTAAAAATATTTTATCGTAGCGAGAGTGTATCTGTATTGGCACAATAAAATGCTAAACACAGTGCGAGCGTTAGGAAATTTGAAGAGGATATAAAAGGAGATGCCGATGCACATTGGTTTTGAATGTTCGTATATCACAATCGGAGGGATCAAATAAAGTCGGGTAAAGCATTCCACATTCGTGTAGTGCAGCTGGAAAATGAATCTCTATACTTAACAGTACGTCCGAATTTGGGCTCAGGGGTAAACTGATGAGCATTCCTGGAAGTACGAGTATTACGGTTGAAATGTTTTAGGAGAGGAATGCAACTGGCTATTTCACTAGAGCACTGTTTATAAAAAATAACGGTAAAAACGAGACTAACAGAGGCGGACATTTACCTGATATTGTATTCCATACATAATTGCTGAAATTAAACAAAACATTTATCAATAATATAAGATCCATTCTCTTTCATTTAATTAAAAATTATAAACAAACAAAGTAGTATACCTTCCCAGTGGACACCCTGTACATTTAAAAGAAGGATTTAAATGCTTTATACTATTTCTTTTCTTCTTTTTTTCTATAACTTTCATATTTCAAAAGTTCTTAATTCTAAGCAACTTGAACATAAGAGCAAGTTCGTGCAATTTTTTTTTTTTCATTTATTTTGGTTGCCAAACGAATGGCGATAAATTGAAATCTTGCATTATCAAACAAAATTTAAGTTTCAAAAAAAAAAAAAATAGTAATAAAATCGTTTTTAATATCAAATTTTTAACAAAAAAATCTTTGTTGAAATTTTGTAAGTTACTTTATAAAATAAAAAAAAATTTAAGCAACAAATTAAATTAAAATCTATCAATTTTGCCGATGATTAAAAATTCATAATAATTTAAGGCCCGGCTGGTGAAACAAAATATTGAGTTTTCCAAAAAAAAAAAAATAAAAATTTGGTTTTTTTTTTTCAATCCTAAAATATTTAGTAAGAATATCTTAAAAATAAAAATAGTTCAATAAGCAAAAGATAGTCAGTAATATAACTAAATAATATAGCTAGTAAAAAAATTTACAAAAAATCTATAGCAACATGCAATTATCAAAAAGTTGACACAATAAAAATGACAAAACTGACAGTGAATTTTTAGTTTCAAAAAATACAAAATGAGACAAAAAGCAAAAAATCTTCACATTTCAAACTTCATGGCAGAGATCTCTGTCAAGATATACTCGCAGAGAGATATCTCTGATATGCCAACAAGAGATGAAACGAACTGATTCTATTAAATATCTTATGTCAAGTTATCTCCAATGGAATCAGAGTGTAATTTGTAATTTGTTTCTCGGAAACGGCTCTTACCATTTGGATAAATTTTGACAATTTATTCTCCTTACCAAGGAAAAGAAAATTTGGGTTTTGGTTTAAGTAAAACCACCCATTGACACGCCCATTTTTCTTATTCTTATTCTTGACTTTTGGCAATGGTTTTGATGATTTGGATGAAATTTTCAGAATTGGTTCTAGAGAAAGTGTTGCGAGCCTGACGTCACGTTAAAAGTCGCAAATTCTGTTCCCACATCAGAGTCCACAAACTTACTTAAAAGCTTTCACACGATGTTCAAAAACTGTCCCAAAAGTTCCGTATGCATTTGCGATCAAGGTGCGTGCACATGATGTGTCCGCGTGGCTTCGAAACGGATAAATTGATTATAAATTTTAAAAGTTCGTGAGTTCTTTGAAAAATCCGTCATACTATGAATATTTCGGGTCCATTATTGAGGTAAGACCTCACTGCTATGGATCTAAAAAGTTGTTCACGAATAACAATTCAAGACGATCAAGCAATAACACAAAAGTTGGTGCAGAGGGTCTTCTTGCTTGTTCTTAGGGAAAACAGTGCTTTAGTAACATTTTATTATTAATCATGCATTTTTTCGCCGATATTTTGCAGCTGAGTTGCTGCTTACAAATAAGTCATCGCCTGTAACTTGGAATAGCTGGGTAGAGGCGGTACCTAGCCCGTTAGTGCAAGAAGATTTGTTGAACTTAAGTTCTGATTAAGCTATCTTCATTTCGTCGAAGTTGAGTGGGCAAAAGTGTTCGTCTTAGACCAAAAGTTGTACAACCATCCTCATCGCAACTTTTCCTTTAAGGAAAAACATTTAAAATAAATCGGTTGGACAGGCAACTTAAGGTTCCTTTTGTCAGAAAATGGTCCCTCTCCGTCCTAGTTTTAAGTGTATATTTATTGTATACATAAATACATATCCCTATGACTGAGGTATCAAATCAAAGGCAGTGGTCAGACAGACATTTGTTGATTGTGTTATTAATTACCATGAGTCCAACCTTTTTTTTTATGAAAAACAGGAGTTTTTTGTGCTATACTTCACCTCAAACAACAAAAATTAATAAAAGTTCCATTGTATCAACGCTCAGAAAAACTTTTATTGTAGGTGTACCAACTTACTTGCGTATTGAACTGGAAACACTGTTCGAGAATTAATGTATGTATGCTCTCTTGGTCCAAATGTGTATGCTTTGGGAGTAATGGGGGTGGCAGTGAAAAATAGCAGTTGTACATTGAATTCGGGGCAAAAAAGGTGATGGAGGTGATTTTCCATCTACTACTATATTGGACTTAATCTGAAAATCGATAACGAACAGAAACAGAATCCAACTTGATCTCCTTCGCATATAGTTTGCTTGGTTTTTGTTCGCCAAAGGACAAAGTTCTTTCATTCTCTTCCTCGCTATCTCAACAATAATTTTATTTTTTTTTGTATTTTTTTTTGTGTATCCTCTGCTAGGCCATCAGCCATGTTAGAATTCTGATGCTGATGCCGAAGCCGAGCGGCTATAAAGCTGGTATTGTGTTGCTGTGGTGTTTTGTATTCGTTTGTTGTTCTTCGGTGTCGGTGGTGTTGCTTGTGCTTGGTGCTTGGTACTTTGGTTTAGCAACTACACGCGTTGTTTCTGCTTTATAGAGAGTGTACAATGGAGGAACATCCAGCTGATACTCCACTCGTCGTCGTCCTGTGAGGTCTTTATGGGTGATGGCACAGGCAGAGGCACACAACTATAACAAAACATCAACTACTAGAAACATATACCTACCCAGTTTTGCTTTCATTTTCACATGACATTGCCATCCCTTTTCAACTATTTCTCCAGGGATTCGTGTCGCAAATGGCCGCTTCATGTTGATGGTTGGATAGAAGGAAAAGGGTAGGGGGTGATAAATGGAGCAGGGAAAAAACATAGAGGGGTGTTTGCTTTGGGGGAATTCAAGTATATACATAATATGTGTTGATATGTATTTCTGTACAAATGAGTGGGATGTTGGGTAGTTGATATATCTGTTATTGCTGCCGCTTGTCGGTTGCCATGACGGAAAATTCGCGATGCCCTTTAACTTTTGTCTTTAGGAAATTATATTTCCCTGTCGATGATGCAAAATCATTTGGGATTATTTTTTTGACGTTTAATGGAGTTTTTTTTTGTTTGGTATTTTAAAATTGCGTTTTAATTTAAGGTTTTAATGAAGCATGGTCAATCCGTGCTTTTTGGGTTGCCCATTATTAGTTTGTATTGTGTTTATTTAAATTGGGTGTGAGCTGAAAGAAGGGGGCTTGAAAAAAGTAAAAAAATGCACTATTTTCTTCTTTAAAAAAAACCAAAGAAAATCACAGTCAGTACAAACATACATTATTCGCAGTTATAGGAAAATGGTGCATTATTAAGTTGGGAGAATTTTTCTTTCAGCTTCCTTTTTTAATCCGATTTTAGGGTGGTTTTTTGATGGTCCCATATGCACATAGCTGATGCTGTCTGGAATTTAAATGAAGATTCATTGATCGCAGCGTGTGCACAAAAGTTTAACACTTAGCAAAACGAAAGACATGTTGAAACAGTTACAATTGTACATCTGAGACATTTCGAGAAAGCCAGAGAAACAATGGGGGCCATTGGCAATGAAAGATGTGAGGATGAATGATTGCTCAAATTAAAAACTAACAGAACAAGAACAGTAGGTACAGCAGCGGCTAGTCAGTCTGAAATGCTTTTAAATGAAAAATTTGTCTAACTGATGAATGTTTCTTTTCTTTTCTTGTTATTATATAATAAATTAAAATTGCAGTAGAGTGTGGTCTTTTGAGATATACATAGGATCTAAGGTGATGATTTTAAAGGAAAGTTTTATGACCTCCTGGATAGAAGTTATGGAGCCTGTCCGGTGTACGATGAAAGGAAGACACCTTCGGTGGATTAGTTGGTAAGCACAGCCTCCGCGAAGAGACAAATAATAATGGCCTCCAACTATTAGACTTTCCAGAAGATCGTAATAGAGTGTTAAGTAGCATTAAGTTTCCACGGCTAAAAAATCACAAAGCAAACTGGCGCTTCATACATGAGGCTAATGCCTCAAACGCCCATTCTGACAATTTCCTTTTTGTGGTAAGGTTAAGAGCTTGACTGTAAAATGAAAAGAAATTATATGAAACACCCTAAAGAAAACATTGTATTCACCTGTCTCGAGACCGAAACGAAACCCAGAAGTTTAATAGAAAAGCCAAGCAACTGGCTGTTGGTTTTAAGACCGAACTCAGGCTCTTCAAAACAGTAAACGTAACCCAGTCACCGAAGCACAGGAAATAGTAGATGTATTGTATTGCATGCAGCATTTCCAGCAACTGCTAAGTGAGAATGAGGTAGAATAAGAAAAAAGACAAGATAAACCACCCCTGCAGTCAATGAAGACCCACTTCCACCAATCAATATAGAAGGGGTACACTAAGCCTTTAAGTAGCTCAAGAACAACAAGGCCACGGGAACAAGCATGGATGGGATGATGTATAGATCAACTCAACAAGAAAGTTTGGTTGGGAGGAAGCATACTTGAAAACTAGTCTATTTGATCCATATGTCCAAACCACAACAAATTGGTTTGAAACTAGTCACGCATAAAACGAAGTAAACTGTAAGAAGCCCTGCCAAGTGTTAAGCGATAAGCAGAAAGAGAGAACTGATACAGAACTCTTTCAAAAGAAAAATTTTTCTACGGGTCGGACATTTGGTCCTGTGTGTAAGAAGGGCGAATAAAGGAGAAGATATTAACGCAAACTTTATGAGCTGTATAAAGATGTGGGAATAGTTCAGAAAATCAAACCACGTCAACTACATTGGTTTGGCTACATCGAGCGAATGGATAATAATGCTCCAGCCAAAAGTCTTTGAATCCCAGCTACCAGGTTCGAAAGAACAAAGAAGACCGAGTTTCTGGTTTAAGAACCAAGCCATCAGGGATCCAAGAAGGCTTGGCCTAGATGACTGGAAACAGCGTGCTTGAGATCTTAGAGAATGGAGGGCTTTAATGTCTCAGGCTTTGGCCCTTTATAGAATAGGAGAGGGATAAGTAAGTAACTGGCCCTAGGTAATTGGTATGTTCAACTATATGAAATCTCAGAGATCTCAGTTTGCTCCCATATTTGTAATTTCGCATCTAAATCCTAGTACGCAAATCGAAACAAAATTTATCTCCCACATAAAATTTTTCCCAGGACAAATTGTTACTCTAGCCCAGACATTAACAGTTGTAACCGCTGTACGTAAGAAGATATAAGAAAGTCTCCACCTTATTTTCCGCGGGAAAAGAATGCTCGAAGCATTATTTTTACGGACAAATTGTGACGTTTTGTGTATATTTCGCGTTTTATAAACTTAAATCATCTCCTTGTTTCATTCTTTCTATTATGAAGACGTTGTGAAGACGCACGACTGAAATAAAATATTAAATATGTAAGAAAAATGATGGCTTAAGAATGAGAACTAAATAAATAGAATAGCAGTTTTAAATCAGCCAGTGGTGTAGCTAATAGGAAAGGGTACAAAAGGGCCACATACGAAAAAATATTATTTTCAACACAAAATTTAAATTGATTTCCAACCCGAGCTGGAAACAGCAAACTGAGTTGGTAAATTCGATTGGGTTTCTGGAGCAGTTAAAAATTGTGAATATTTCTGATTTTGGCAGGTTTTTTTTTAATTCATCGACATCATTTCCATCCTTCAATAGAATTCTATAGTTAATAGCTTAACAGATTAGAAAAGAACTATATTTACACGGAAATAGTTTATTTTGATCCAAATTTCAACCAATTGCCCTTATTGCATAAAATAAAGAACTTAAAAAATTTCGGATTTCTTATAGGCTTTTTAATCTAACAACATCGAAGCCATCCTTTAATGGAATTTGATAGTTAATGGCTTGAAAGATGGGGAAAAACTATATTTTCACGCAAAATAGTGTATTTCGATCTAAATGTTACCGTTTTGCCCAAAAATTGCCTTTTTCCGCAGAAAAAAACTGAAAACTTCAAACTTCTTTTCATCCACCCACAATTATTGTTTGCCATCAAGGACAAGGGCAGGCTATCATTTTTCTTGCTCTGCAAAGAATCTGATTAATCTATGTTAAATTTTAAAATTTATGTGAATTGAAGGAAATATTATATTTTTTTTTATTTTTAGCTACGCCGCTGTTCTCATTTTGTCTTTTGATTTTATCTCTACACCTTCAGAATTTGCCTTGAAAACAAAAATGTAGAGATATAATTTATCTTTGCTCGATTTGCGTTATAGGCTTAAACTGATAAATCCAGTTCAACTCTTGGATCCCATTTTCCTGAACATGCGAAATGAAATCCTCAGCTTGCGTATTTTTACACTTTTGTGACATCTACATATATTGCAACCGCGTCTTGTCCATAACGTTTATTTTAATATACAAATCCTACCATAATAATGTTTTTTTTTTCTTATGGAAAATATATCTGTTCGCGTACCTCCCAAAACTATGAATTTCTATGAATTTAGCCCAAAGTTCTGTCAAAGCTCCTATAAAAAAAATAAAAATCGTAGAAATTCGTAGTTTTGGGAAGTACACGAACAGACCTATTTTAAGCACTTCCTGAATTTTTAAACAATACTTGAAATGTTGTGTCAGCTGAGAGCGAATAAATACCAAAGCACTTTGGGTTTTTAACACCAACCCAGAGGGCTCGAAAATTCAAGGCAGGCCTTATGTTCGATGAAAAAAACAGGTTAAAAGTGATATTCATCGACTTAGCCTATGAAATTAGAGATGGTGGGAAAGAGATCAAGTTGGCTCGAGAGGCATATAAGCAGAGTCTCAGGAGCATTATACTTGGAAGTGCAAATAAAGTAAAGTATGTATGAGCCATACAAAAATTATGACTGCCCTCCCAACTAACAATTTCGCTTCCATATTCTTCCATATATGTTTTCATTCAACCTACGAAAGAAAAAAAGTGAAAGAGGCCACGTTTGTTCCCTCCTATTGTACCCTTATGGAGTTAATTATGAGTCTTAAATAAGTTCACAATAAATTAAATTAAAAAAAAAAACTTGTTGGTAGGTCCAGGAATCGAACTTGTGGCCCTTTGAACCAATTGTTTTGCTAGCTAACCGCTCATAGCTACATAGTACACATATTGTTAATTGATTAAATAAAGATATAATAGATTAATTAATTAATTAATACCAACCTAAAACATTGACAATAATAACTGACTCAGATGCCAAATAAATTATAAATGGCCGATTATAGCTTGGCATCACAATATTCACTAATACAAGCAATATAGAAACAAAGGATAATCATGGGATGACTATAGAAGCGAAAGTATCTTGGTCATTTCATAAAAGCAGTATAGAGAGATTAAAGAGGCATTGGTACATCGCTTCTATAAAGCTGATATAATTTGCACCAAAAAATATTCAAGGATTCAGTAATGCTCCAGTAACATATTTACTTACTGTCAGAGGGGTAAAAGGAACGCTATAGAAACAAATAAGACTTTAATGTCTGAAATGTGAAGCAATTTTGTTAGTTGAGCTAGAGGCGGCTCAAGGTCAATAATTACTAATTATTTACTTTATGAGTTGTAACTTGTTATAAGTATCATGAACAAGAGAGGGTCACGAAGAAAAAATGGGAGCGGGTCGGAATTCTGGTTTTCAAAATTCTGTTCGATCAAAATTTTCTTTATTTTTGTAAGTTCTGTCTGGTCAAAATTCTGTTTGGCCAAAATTGTGTATTTCAAAATTCTGTAAATGCAAAATTCTGTATATTAAAATTCTGTATGTGCAAAATTCTGTCGGGTCAAAATTCTGTTTTCACAATTAGGCTTATGAAAACTAAAAATCTGTCTAAAAAATATTCTCATTTACACAAAACATTTGTTTTTTAATGATTCTATAGATTCAGAGCCCAAAAAAAATGTTGGATGTGAGTGATAGCAAAAAAGATGTATAGGCCTCAAAAACAAGAGTAAAAGCGGTTATGGACCACAAGATTTTGATTTTGGAAATAATCTTGACTGAAACTTTCGACGCCTAGTTTTACTTCTTTTTTTTTTGTTGCAATAATTCACACGTAAATTGTAACATATTTACGAAGTTCTAAGTTTTAAAACGTTTACTACTGCCTTACGCAGTTGTATGAATACCTTTAAGAAATCTTAATTTCTTGGTTTTCAAATAACGAACATAGCTTTCAAGTGGTTTTTTTATGATTCGCGATCCCCAGGTGCTCCCCAATTTGTACTGTATTCACCTACGATTTTGCCAAAAGATCATTTTCAGCCTTTTAGTCGGTGACTCAAAGCATCGAAAATGTTTTATGTTCTTGGAAAAGCTACCGTATTGGCTTTTCATCATCAAAAACAGACCAAAACTCTGCCTCTTAAGATAGTATCTACTTAATTTAAAATCGTTTCGATTGTGTATGTATTTTAATTTTAATTTAGTTCTATTACAAGAAATCTGTTTTCAAAAATTCTGTATTTAAAAATTCTGTAAATATGTTGTAAAAGTGCGTTTTACACTATCAAAATGATTTCTCTTTTGCAACATATTTACAGAAATTTTAAAAACAGAATTTTGAAAAACAGAATTTTGAAATACAGAATTTTGAACAAACAGAATTTTGTACAACCAGAATTTTGAAAAACAGATTTTTGACATGCAGAGTTCTCAAGGCAGAATTATGACCCTACAGAATTTCGACCCCAATCCAGAAAGAATATTCTTAACAAAACCTATTCAACAAAATCATAGCCAATCAATATCTTTACTTTGGGACTATGGGACCTCAAATTCTGCAATAACCAATAATTAGGCTTAAGAAGATTGCACTAATTTTTTCCTATATTCATTTAACAGCAATCAATTATCATTTAAAAATGCATGCGTTCTTAGTATTCTTTTGCATTCTTTGCATAAATAATAAATTTGATAGCAAATTAATGCAAATGAATACAAAGAATGCAAAAAATGCATGCATTCTCAAGTGAATACATTCAATTGATTGCTTTAAGATGAATGGAGGAAAAAATGATTGCAATCATTTTGAGGTCAAATGAATGGTGATTGCAGAATTTGAAATCGCAGTCTCAAACTGTAGTCAATGAATGCGATCTTTTAATTAAATTCAATAAATGCTTGTTGATGATTGCATTCACAAAAGATTGCATTCTTTTGCAACCCTGTCTCACGTTCAAATTGATAACGCATCTCACACAACTTGACATGTGTCACAATTCATTACATTTGGGATTTTGTTGGGTTATTGATTGAAAAAAAAAATTTATGGCATTTTGTCCTACAAATTGGCGTTTCGTCCGACAATCTTACTTGAACTCATCAGTGACATAATGAGGGCCTTTGTTTGAGGTTATGGTGAAACTAATTTCTAAATGGATGCAAGTGTGGAAGCAAATTATGAATGATCATTTATTTTCAGCACACAAATTTGACAGCCATATGAAATTTCTTCCAACATTATTCTGACATGTGTTTATACTTTGTGGGATTAGTGTGGAGGCACCTTTTAGCAAATAGAAGCTTAAATCAAATTCAAATTGGTAGATATTCATTTGCTCTTTTAATACATTGACTAATTTATCTTTTCATAAATTGTTCTTTAAATGGGTATCCTCTGAAAATTGCCATTATTTTTTTTAAACATTGAATATGTAAACAAAAATTATATCTATAGTCCATTTATCATCGTCCATCCGTATATTCTAGTCACGGTAACTCTGAAACCAATTTATGCAAATCTTTGTCTACTACATGCCTCAATAGAACCACTGCCAATTAAAACAACTCCCTTATGCCTACATATATTTGTAACAAAAAATAAAAAAAAATAAAATACAACACCACAACATGACTTCGCTGCCATAGCAATGTATTTTTAATCTTCTTTTTTTTTTAACCAAGCAACACCCTCAAACGTTCAAAACACTATACCTACACACGTTTTTTTTTCCCACAAATCCTCTTCCTTACGCAACTTATCTAACTATACCTACATTCGTCCTTTTTTTGGCTTTTGTTGCTGTTATGTTGTTATTCTTCACTGCAAAAATAAAGAACAGAGGAGAGATTAAAATTAGCATTTTCACCATTTTGAATTTATAATTAAACCAAAACAAATCAAAAATGTAGTTATGCATGCATGCATGCATGCAATGAAGGCATAGGCATCAGAGACAGAGGCCGTGTTGTCCATTTTTCATCCATTATTATTATTTATCAATTCAAGTCGAATTGGTTCCATCAAACAACAACAATAACAAAAAAAAAAAAAGAAATAAAAATTCCAACAACCCTTAACAAAATAAAATGCATGTAGGTAGAAATATCGCACAAAACGAATAAAATGCAAAAAAAATTGAAGGACCTTTCCAGGACAGACCAAAAAATAAAGAGCACTCCAAATCGTTATTACATTAATATAATACAACGACAAAAAATTAAATTATTTTTTCCCCTCGCTCTCTCCATCCTTGAACATATCTATCTTTACCTAGCGTGCAACAAAATATGAACGAAATATCCTTTGGGATAATTTATTAAAGCATTCCATCTCTGATTTGCAATCCTCGAAAAAAAAGTCCTCCTCCTTATCCTAAATACTGAATGACAGGACATTAAATAAAGGACTCTTGTTCCCTGTTTTGTCGAAGGGTGCTCTTCCAGAGCTGACTGGTCTTTGTCTAGGATTTTTTTTGTGTTCCTATGAGAACGTAAAGCGTGCATGCTCATCCTACCGTTTGGTTTGCCCATAGCTTATTAAAGGAATATCCAACACCCCTTGGTAGATGTATACGCATATGTGCGTTTATTATTCCACGGCACAACAGAGCGTCAGCAGGCTAAACATTTCTCTTCCATATCAAGATTTAATTTAAAATTAAGTCCCTTGAGAGATTCCAAATTCATAGCAGAAACAGAAAGGATATCCCACCAATATCGCACCCTCTCTCAGTAGTCGGTTGGTGTCCGCAATCAGTCATCGCAGATAGTAAAATACCTAACGGTAAGTTATAGCAGAAAATCTCAATCTCATCCACCCTTCGTTGTCCAATAAAAAAAAAAAAAAAATACAAAAATTTAAAATGAAATTCGTATCAAATGGTATACGGATAGCACCCAACAGCGCTGGACCGGTTTTAGTCAAAAATCATGGTGGAAGCATACTAAACCGTGTGCTTTATTCTTTTTCGGTCTTGTTCCTGTCCCGTGTCTCTGCAGACGCACATATACATAGGTATAGGTATATTTAAAGGCTACTCCATAAAATAGCAAGAGGGTAACCAAGCGAATACGTAGAAGACATGGACCGAATATAATTAGCCCATTGCACATGAAGGGTTTGAAACACAGACTGGGAGTATCGTCACAAATAACTAAGTTCTAGGCATGCTGAAACGAAAAACAGGAGCGCATTTACGCAATTAAAACATAGACACAGGGTTTAAGTCTTGACCACCACAAATAAGGTTAGCGTTAATTCTAAAGGGGTTTTCAACAGGGACGCTACAAAAGTAGAGTGACAGGGACAGCAAACGACGCCATATTTCTTGCCGTTTAGTACCGAAGTTCGGATTCAGTGGCCTCAACGTTAAGAGCGCTACGTCCAATTTATGGTCGTCATAATCGTCCTAGCAAATCAACAATTGAGCGTCTAGTAGAAGAATTTGAATCAACAGACACAGTACAAAATGTTCCCGTGCCAGTGAGATAAAGAAGGGCCCGTAGTGTCGAGAATATTGCTGCCGCTGAGGCTTCAGTTGCAGAAAGCCCACATGTGTCTCTCACACGTCGTTCTCAAGCGTTGGGCATCTCTGTGACGTCGTTGTGGTGAATTTTGCGAAAAGATCTTTGGCCTACATCCTTACAAGATTAAATTGTCGCAAGAACTGAAGCCGCTTAACCACCAGAAGCGTCGTATGTTCGTGAATTGGGCTGAGCAACAAAAAAAATCATCTTCAGCGATGAGGCTCATTTCTGGCTGGATGGTCAATAAACAAAATATGCGGTATTGGTCAGGCAACAATCCACACGTACTCCATGAGTCATCATTGCATCCCGAAAAAAAATTACGGTTTGGTGGGGTTTATGGGCCGGCGGCGTCACTAGGCCGTACTTCTTCCGTGAAGATCAAGACCGGCACGTTACTGTGAATGGGGATCGCTACCGTTCAATGATAACCGAATTTTCTGGCCCCAATTGGATGATATGGACATGGAGGACATATGGTTCCAACAGGACGGCGCCACAAGCCATACAGCGAATGCACAATCAATTTATTGGAAACCAAGTTTGGAGAACGTGTTATCTCACGAAATGGTCCAGTCGCTTGGCCGCCTAGGTCGTGCGATTTGACGCCGTTAGACTATATCCTGTGGAGCTACGTCATGTCTATGGTCTATGCCAACAAGCCAGCGACGATTGATGAACTTCGTACGAATATCGAAAGTGAAATTGCAGCAGTATCGGCCGATTTATCCTTGAAAACCGTCGAAAATTGGGTTTAGCGTCTGGACTTCTGCAAGCGTGCCCGTGGTGGCCATGCAAAAGAAATCGAGTTCCATACATAATGGCATCGAACGTACTTTCACAGGAATAAGAAATTTCATTGATATCCAAAACCGTTTTTATTTTATTTAAAAAAACTTTTGGAGCGCTCTTATTGAACAACCCGATATAAAGGAAGAATGTCAGAGGAGTTTCAAATTCAAAGTGGGGTAAGACAGGGTTGTATGCTGTCACCAATACTGTTCCTGTTAGTGATAAGTGATGTGCTGCATGCAGCTTTTTCGACAGAAAATGGAAAAATTCAGTGGAATCTGCAATCACAGCTTAAACTTCTTGGATGACGTATGCTTACTACTCTCTCATGGATCTCCATTAAATGACAACAAGGGTGGAGAGAGAAGCTGAAATCGTTGGGCTTAAGATCAATTAGTCAGAAACAAAAAGGATCAGCCTCGGAACTTACTAATCTATCCAAGTAGATATTTCTGGACAACCAGAAGAGATGGTAGAGGGTTTTTAATATCTCTACTGATGGCGGGACCGAACTACATAGATATAATCATCCGAATCGGAAAAGCAAAGGCTGCATTCGAAATGCAGTCAAAAATATGGAGAAACAACTCTATAGGCTTAAAGACCAAGCTACGACTGTTCCGCTCTAATGTTGAATCCGTGCTTCTTTATGGGTGCAGCACTTGGGAAGAAACACCTGCTGTTAAAAGAAAGTTGCAAAGTTTATGAATAGATGTCTGTTAAACATCTTGAGGTTTTTCTAGTCTAACCGTATCTTCAATGATGAACTTTATGCAAGGACAGGTCAGGAAATCATCGACTCTATAATACGAAAGCGTATGTGACAGTGGATTGGACATACGCTACGAAAAGGTCATGAGTGCATTGCGAGTCAAATGATGCGATGGAATTCTCTCACGCAGCGAGGCAGAGTAGTGGGCGGACCTAGAAGAACTTGGGGAAGAACGGTCGAAGAGGAATCAGCACAACTGGGGAAGAGTTGGAAAGAGCTGACGTACATCTCCAGAAACAATGCACGATGGTACCAAGGACTAGTGGAGGTGCTATGCCCCGCAAGAGGGACCTATGTAAATTAGTAAGGGGCATAGTATCTACTGATGGTGTAGAGTATTTTTGTGCTTACTAAATAAGTTGTCAGAAGGGGCTAAAGTGTAGTTGCTGATGCACCACACTATCACCATACTAGTTTACTATTTTGAGTGTCACTTGAAATGTAGTTCCTGCCGATGATACATCACAAACCTGACAACAGAATAATAGGACCAGTTTTAAAAACCTGATCATCGGAAACTTAAGTAGATGAGACAACCAGTATTATTAACACAAGGCAGCACGACTACAATCAAAGAGGCAAATCTTTCGATTAGCCCTTATTCATTCAGTTGCCAGAATTAAACGAAGTTCTAGTCAACTATTGTAACAGAATACTGTGTGATAGATAGATACCTTGTAGACAACGTTCGGCTTTCCATCTGCTGCAGACAAAGAGCGTATATTGAGCACCGGCTCTTACAAAGTCTCGATACTGACAGAGGCTGGGTTGTTTGATTTGCCGAACTTATGAATAAGGCCGTTAAAATACCCGCATTATTTCAGTAGCAGTCGTTTACTTCACCATGTATGCACTCAACCATATTCCCGATCAGTCTTGTCACTTTCCGATTTCCAGTGCTCTTTTCATTTCTGCTTCGTAAGTTGCATGCGGATGCCGCTTATGCTCTAATTTCTGCTTTTTTGTATTGGACGAACTTTCCTTGTGCCAGTTGAAGATCAATAAAAGTCAGTTCTTCAGCCACCACAAAGGCTGCTGTTTCTAACACTGTTTCGTACAAGCTGGCTACACTGAATGCTCCACGTCTTTGTACTGCTGCCACCTGCTTCCAGTATTTTTCCTATCATTGTGAACCCACGCATATTTCGCTTCTGTAAAAGAGAATGGCATGCGTTGTTGATATCAGAAGCTTCCACTTATTTGCAATAAGTGGCGCTCTTTCCACTGCTTAGTATGTGTCCATTTAAGAGTACTTTCACTATAAACTTCTCGAGATTGACTCTTGGATAGCTGTTTACACCTCTGTAAGTTACTTTAATGAATCTGTCCACTTACAAATTGTACTCTAAAGAGTTACTTTCAGTCTTCTTACTCTCAAATAGACACTTCACCACGCCTTTACTTCTTTTGATTTCAGAGCCAATTTGAAAGTCAATTAGTGGGGGAATCCTCTTTTTCGCTTGAAGGGCTATCTCAGTTCATCCATCTAGAATTTTGCATTTCTCATGACTTGGTTTAGCTTCCTATCCTATTAGAAAGGTGTCCTTTCGACATGACCATACAAAGTATGCAATCATAAAAAGTATTCCATAGATAAGGCCCCAAGATTGATCCCTGCCCTGCTTCGGAGATGATCTGCTTTCTTTGTGTGCCATTTGTAGTCATATAGATCAGCTTCCTGTCACTTAGATTGTCCTTCACCATCTGTAAGTGATAGACTAAGATGTTGAATATCCTCAAGTGTGCTCAACATTTCGCTCTACCTGGCCGAGTAGAAGGTGTTTATGATATCCAGGTTAGCCAACAATGTGATGTGCCTTGAGTAGTGGTTTCCCTGTTGAGAGAATTAGGTGGTTTTGAATACTTCCTCTATCATAAGTGTCCTGCGGTCTGTACTGCAACGGTGAGTCACGGTCACAGCATCTTCTCCCAGATGCCAAAAAGGTTTGTATGTGGATGGAGAGTCTTCTTCTCCTTTTATCTTGCCAATGAGTGTACAAAATGGAGTTGTATCTTCCAGCCCTTGGGAAAGACCCGTTCCTCTAAGCAGCTGTTGAAAATGTTGAGCAAAAGTTAAGGACATACTCGTGTGGTCACTTTAAACACTTTCGTTGTTATTCCTTCTAGTCCTGGGGCTCTTTTGTTGCATGGTTTCCACGGCTTGTCTCAAGTCTTCTTTGCTGAACGATGTTATAACCTGGGATTGGACCAATTTGTTGTCGGCTGACATGACTAGATGAGTTGTGAAGAGCGTTTCCACTATGTGTGCCTTTTCTTTTCATCATTAAAAGCAAGGCTGGCCAGCTGAGCTTCAAAGGTTTCGAATGACAATCTTGTAGACTAGTTCCCAGGTGCCATTGCTTACATCTCGGTGGAGACTTTCCCACTTCTGTCTCTTGCTCAAACTGATGTGATAGACTCTATAACGGCCTGTTGAAAATGGTGCTTGTACACGTTTGGAATAGTTTAGAAGAGCATATTTTTAGTTTCACATTTCGTATTTTCCAATGTCAAGCGACACAGTTCCCATTAGTTCAGCCATCCGCATATAGAGCTCAAGACCAAGAGCTATAGACCAAGTTGATGCATGCATCTTTTCAACAAATCCCTTCCATTTTTGAAGAGTTCCGCTGGCAAACCATACTGAGTCTTCACTGATTTGAATTGGGTTCCCTTCTTGTCCTTTTTGTCATCTATTCAGCAGCTGCTGGAAATGGTGATAAATATATCTACTCTTCCCTGTACTTCGACGACCAAGTTATCTTCGCTGTTCCAAAATTTTTGCGTTCCGGTTTAAAATGTAGCACTCCCAATGATGTTTCAGGCCTGAGAATAGCAAATATGCTCCTGGAACTTACATAACAAGATAAAACGAATCCAAAGTGAGTTGACTACGTTTATTAAAAAATGAATCCAATCCTCGAATATTTTTGTTCAAGAAAGGGTGGAGAGGTAGACATTGCATTTCTCTTCTTTTTTTTATCAAACTGAGGTGAAGGTTGCTGCATGGTTACCAGAAGGATATACTTTTGCCAATCTAAGGGAAAAGGGAATATTACATTCACATTGCAATATCTAATAAACATTCATATTTCTGTATAAAGTAGTATAGAAAATGTTTTTTGAAAAGCGAAACGAAAATCTTATGACATGGAAAAACATATTAATGTCGGATGTAAATATTATGAAGGATAATGGAAAAATACAGGACACAAGAAAAAAAGGATATTCACTTTTCTAAAGTTATTATTATTTTTCATGCGTAAATGGTGCCATTTGTCGAGGAATGTACCTACTTATGTACACGATTTGGATGGTAAAGATATTCAATTTACAGTGTTGGTGGATCCTTTTTGTTTTGTTTTTTAGGTGAGGAAGATGGAATAAATTACTTTTTCCTTTAAAGTGAAAATAACTTTTTTTTGTCAACATAAGGATTGATATTACAAGAGTTTATCCTACTGACCTTCAAAAATAATAATATCTACAGGAGAAAAAAGGTTATAAATTTCAAATTTAACATCATGAAGGAGATTTGGATTTTTGATTTCAGGATATATCCTTCCCAGGATGTCATTTAATATTTATTTATTTTTTTTTCAAGGATTCTCAAGTAGGTAGGTACCTACTTTAACACGCAAAGTCAACTTGATTTAATTTAAAGAAATGATTTTCGTATTTCTTCTGATGTTGTCCTTCAATGTATTACTACTTGAGTGGTTTTTTTTTTTTCCAATTAGAATTCCAATGGAAAGTAGAATTTAAATTATTTTTTTCAAGTTGTTTCCATTTTCTTATTAAACTTTTGATTGTGTGTTTTTTTTTTTTTTTGTTCTTCTTTTCATTTTGAATTGGAAATTCTTGGTTGGTTTTAGAATTTTCTTTAAAAGTTAACCATGATTTGCATTCGGGGTAAAAGATTTAGGCTTTGTCAATAAAAGGTAATCATAATCACGAATGAGTCCTCGGAAAATTGCAAAAAAAAAAAAATGAACTAAAGTGGATTCTTTCGTTTTAAATATTCAAACATTCTTGTTTTTGTTTTAAAGTAGGTATAAATGGCTTTGTGACTTGCTACTGCCTACCTTACCTACACAGCTTTTTAATTACAAAATCTTGCAAGGAGGAAAATTTGTTTGCTTTTGGTAATTGTTGTGTGGGAAATTTAAGTGACGACATGTAAGAGTGTTTTGTGAAGTTTCGATAGAAGATAAAGCTATTGTTATAAATTAACAATTGTTTGTACAGAATATGTCTTACAAGTGAAGTTCTACTTCTGGTGAATAGAAGCAAATTATTTTTATGTGTATATAACCAAATGATAAATTGTACGATATGGTACTCTAAAAACAATCTTTAAAGTTAAGGGTATTAGTTTTTGAAAATGTTTCATTTGCTTAGGCGATCGTAGGATTTTTTCCAGAGGGAGCAAATCGTGAATTTCGAAAGAAAGAAGACAAAGTACCTATTTGTCAAAAGTCCATATAGGTAGTAAAATTATAGAAATACGTTAGAAGAGCGTTCTTTTTTTCCAAAGCCAAAGGGGGGAAATGCTTCCTCTTGCTCCTCATTCTGTGTACCTATGCCCTGAAATCCATGAAGAAATTAAATTTTATTTAAATATTTGTATATAAAGCTATCATATGCATTAGAAGACGTTACTATCAGGGTGCTTAAACTTTACTTATGCATTTTAGTTTAAGTTGTCATTTAAATAATCTCCTTTGGTGTATGATACAGTCTAGCAACCTATTGAGTGATCTCAGAACCCATTTTCTGCAAAAGAGCTACTTGCCTTAAAGCGAAAGCGTCCTCTCATTGAATCACTATCCACATGAGGTGCGGGGTATGCAGTGTCTCCAGCTATACTATAAGATTGATCTTCTTGAATAATGAACACCTTATCTGGACTATTCGTCTAGTCTTACTGAGGGGGACGAAGTTCAAAAAGGAAGGCAAAGAAGCATTTAAACTGGAGGCTTTGAGTTTTTGCAGAACAAACAAAAAATAAAATGCAAGAAGCACGACTGGATTGCACGTACTTGCTCTTATGTACAAGTTGCTTAGAACTTAAAAACTTTTGAAATATGCAAGTTATTACAGAAAAAAATAGAAAAAAAGTATTTAAATCGTCCTTTTTATGGTATTCACAACTTGAAAGATACTTATTTATAATATCTCGTGGCATGATGGTTATTTATTTCTTTATTTATTTCCAGCCACTGCCACCTAAAAACAGAAATGTTTTTCCCGAGGTACTCCCTCTTGCACCACACCCCCTAAAGAGTACAGTTGTCATGAATAAGTGCTTCTCTTCTAGACTTTCGGACTCAGAAAAAATTGTAGGTCTCCTCCATTCCTGCCAACAACACGCACACAAGAATGGTTGAGAGTTGTAAGTCACTAGGCCCTGGTTCTCCATGAGCTTTTGTGCCACAAAATGTGTTTATTTTATTTTAGATACTTGCTGGAAAAATATGAATATATGCAAAAAAATGCGCGACTGGGTCTCACGTGGTTGCTCTTATGTTCAGGGAGCTGAGGGCTTAAGAAAATTTTTTCTAAAGACATGGATACTATTTTAAAATCGTTGAAGCGGTTTTCTTAAAAAATAATTTTTTTGTTTATCAAACTCTTAAAAAATTTTATAGAAAACTTTTGGCATTCAAATCTTAAGTATTTGTACATATGAAAAAAAAATTTTATAAAAATTTGTCAACCCGTTTTTTCAAAAAAAAAAAAAAAACAATTGAATAATAATAATATTATTAAATCTTATCTGTAATTTGTATAAAATTTATCTAAATCCGTTCAGCCGACAATGAGAAATTCAAAATAAAAAAAAACACGTTCTATGGGTACTCCCAATAGTTGCTAAGTCAAAAATTTTATAATTTTGTGTAAAAGATCGTATTAATTTTAGTATATGAGTAAATTTTAATCAAAATCATAAGAGTCGTTTTTGAGAAAAAAAATTTCCTTTCCGGTTTTGAAACTTTTGTATGGAAGGTACCGTTATTTTGTATGTATGTAAATTTAAAAAAAATATTTACGAAAGTTCTAAGAAACTCTTAAGTATTAAGTTTCAAGAAAATCGTTCACCGTTTTTTGAAATATTTTTTAAAAAAATATTTTTTTTTATTTAAGTACACAAAAATATTAATAATTTATGTTTATGGTTTAAGTCTCTGTATAAAAAAATTATTGGTAATCAGTCATACCGTTTAGAAAAAAATCGAAAATTAAAAATATGGTTCTTTGGGAGGTACCATTAATAACCATTTTTTGAAAGTGATTTTCCTCCTAGAGGAAGCCTTTACTAAAAGTAATTTACTGTACTTTGTTTAAGAAAAGTTGTCGAGCCGTTTTTGAGAAAAATATGATTATTTAAAATTGCTTAAAAAAATTGTATGGCAGGTACCGTTATTTTTGCTTCTAAGGAAAAAATGAAAAAAACGTGTGGGCATAATCACCAAAAACCACTATGTACCAAGTTTGAAGAAAATCGATTGAGCCGTTTAGTTTGTAGACGAACAGACAGACAAAATTGTGCCAACCACTCTATCATCGTAATGTCATATTTGATTGTTATCTCAAATTGTTTTTTAGTACGAATCCAAGACTTACCTTATATAATCGCAACTAAAAATTAAAATCGTTGGGGCGATTTTTTTTAAAAACTAAGTTCTTATATACAAAATTTTGGTAAACTTTTTTAAAAATAAAATTGGTACGCCAACGGTTTTTGTAAAAAGAAACTTTTACTAGAAAGTACACTAGACGTACAATAACAAACTGATTTTGTTTTTATCAAAATTGTTGGAAACGTTTTTGAGATAAATAGGATTTTTCTTAACGGTTGTATGGCAAGTAGTTATTTTTTGAGCTAAAACAAATTTTAATTTTCCCTCTGGGCGGAATCACTAAAAAGCATTAAGTTCAAAATGTAATACCTACTAAAACTATAAAAAAATAATTACTGTTGACTATTTACTTTTAATGATAACAATTATAAAAAAAATTGGCAACACTAATGACCCTAAACTATGCAAAGGATGTGAATATAATTTTTCGGACTATCACCAGTGGCCTGGGTATGGTTCGATTTTAAAAAATGTAACGACAATCGATTTGTCACGACAAAATCTCGATATAGTTATTTTAATTTTTTTTTAATTTACTATAGTAAAAAAGTGATAAATTATTTGCCTTTTCAATTCTTAAAATCGATACATATTTACGGTGCTGATGACAGTCAAAAAATTTATAACTTTTTTTTTTGGCACGTCATTCATTTTTCTTCATAACTTTTTTACTACGGTAGATAATTAAAAATGGCATATCGAGTTTTTATTTGAAAAATTAATTGCCGTTTTAGAAACCGATGTATTTTTAGGGGGCTGGTGACAGTCCAAAAATTGTTCACTTTTTTTCGGTGCGTTTTACACTTTTTTCGTCGTTACTTTTTACTACTGTAAATACAAACAAAAATAAAAATGGCGTATACAATTTTCAAAATCTATGTAGTTTTACAGCTCTGATGACAGTCCAAACATTTTAAAGTTATTTTTTTCGACACGTCTTACTTTTTTCGTCATGGATATTGAGATATTGTTTTTTTTTTTTTTTTTTTTTTTTTTTAAATTCATTTTTATTTTTCAATTTTCTTAAAACTATCTTAAAGCTAGACAAAAATTCATAAAAACTAGCCTACTTATCAATATCTTAAAACTAACTTACTGGCCCCAGTCGGGCGCTCTAAGTTAAACTAGAATAACTTAACTTAACTTGAGATATTGTTGTGACAAATGGATTGCTATCTATATCATGAAAATTGATTGCCTTTTCAATTTCTGAAAGCGATGCATTTTTACGGGTCTGGTGACAGCCCAAAAAGCTTAAACATTTTTTTCTCGGCACTAAACACATTTTGCGTCATAACTTTGTTATTACTGTAAAAAAAAAAAGAAAATGAATCGAGATTTTATCGTAACAATTCCATTGTTGTTAATTTTTTTAAATCGAACCATTCTTACACAACTGGTGACAATCCAAAATATAATATTCAAATCGTCTGCAAGGTTCAGAATCATCAACATTTTCGCTTTTTTAGCATTCAATTAAAATATGTCAAACTTAACAGTAGGTACTTTATAAAAACAAAATTATATTTTTTCATTTCCCTAACTTCCATTAATTTTAAAATTTAAAATTTAAAATTTACAATTATTCTTTAAAATACAATTTATCTTCTTCCAATTTCAGTTTAAACCTTTTCAATATTTTGTAAATACAGGGTGGCGCACCAATTGTGCTACAATAAGAAATTCAAATAACTTTTTTTTTAATCGATGTATTTCATTTATTTTTTTTTATTGGTTAGAAAATTAAATTTTATTTTAAATAGTTAGTTGTTTTTAAAGATTATAGACCGCAAATGACCTCCACGCTCTCCCACGCATATGCGGCACCTGATCAAAAAATTATTCATTGCAGCCTGAAGAGTTGAAGTTGGGATCGCCTCAATTACTGTCGTTATGGACTGCTTTAATTCAGTTAAATTCCTGGGCTTCGTTTTATACACCTCTTGCTTGACATAACCCCATAAAAAGAATTCTGGTGCAGTCAGGTCAGGTGACCTTGGGAGCCAGCGAAGAGTGGAGTTCCTAGAAATTAATTTGTTTGCGAATTTTTTGTTTAGCTCCGCCATAACTGGTCTGGCTATATGTGCAGTTGCTCCATCTTGCTGAAACCAAACGCTGTTGAATGGTATACGTCTTCGGCGCAGTTCTGGGTAAGAAAACTCCTTCAACATCTTTAAATAACGGTCCCCATTGACACTAACGGTTACACCGATTTCTTAAAAGAAGTACGGCCCGACAATACACCTTGATGAAACTGCGCACCACACAGTGACTCGTTCTGGGTGCAGTTCCGTCTCATGGAGCATTTCTGGATTAGACTCATTCCATATACGGCAATTTTGCTTGTTTACATTGCCGTTAAGATCAAAATGGGCCTCATCAGACATGAACAAACAATTGATCAATGTGTTGCCTTCTTCGGCCATTGATATCATTTTTTGGCAAAATTCCAGGCGAACAGGCAAATCCTGAGGGTTTAACTTGCTAGTAATTTGGACTTTGTACGGAAACAAGTTTAAATCGTCATGAAGTATCCGTTGTAATGACCGTCTACTAACTCCAATTTGCCCCGATAAGTTTCGGGCCGAAACGCTCGGATTGGCCTGTATTGCAGATGCTACTGCTGCGATTGTATCCTGAACCCGAACATTGGCATCTCGATGGTACGGCCTTCGTGCGATGCTTCCAGATTCGGCAAACATGTTTACAAACCTTATAATGGTCCATCTACTCGGGGGATTACCGCCAAACTCCCGCCTAAATTCCCTTTGGACGGAAATGACGGACTGCGAAGCATGGTACCGTTGCACTATCCAAATTCTTTTCTCCGTATCCCAAGCATCCATTTTTATAAATCTAAATAGTAGCCTACAAAATAAAAAAAAAATTAGCCGATTACTCACACAGAAAAAAAGTTATTACGTTTTATTTTTGTAGCACGATTCGTGCGCCACCCTGTATATTCTATGAGAAATTCCTTGTTAAAATTTAAGGTTAAGCTTATTAAGAGATTTATCCAATTATCTGAAAAGATACTCGTAGCTTGAAAAAAATATTTATATTTACTCAACAATCCGAGGAGACATTTCAAAACAGCTGATATGTGACCAGAAACTTGAGTGTTCGTGTTGAGTTTTTTTGAAAGGAAAATTAATAAGTTATGTAGATGTAACTACAAAATAGGTATTTCCATTATCTTGGACAATTTTTGTATATGCAAATATGGTATAGATAATCTAATTTTAATGATTTTCCTGCTAACAAGGGCGTAAGTAAGGGTGAATGGGAGGGGGTAGACAGGGGTGCTTGCCCCCCTGCCCACAATCATACATTAGGAAATTCATCTTCCTTAAAAAGCATTTTTAAGCAAGAATTCTGTACCAAAACTATTTTTTGAAAGAGGTTTCCCCCACCTAGCCGAAATCCTGAATGAGTTTGCTCCCCTCCTTAACTAAAATTTTGAGGAAGCCCTTACCTGCTATCACCCTGAATGTTCAAGGCTGATACGAGTTCCAAATAATGCCATTTTGAAATTTTCTCCAGATTTCAATTTATGCCAAAAATTTCTCGAGAACACGTAATTTCACCATAAATACCTCCATAGAAATAATGGTTCACTGAAGACACCCCATTTAAACCGCACCACAGCAAAACTCATTACGGAAATATTTTATGAAATGAAAGAAAACCTTTACATTAATATTATGTTCATTGAATTTTTCTTTTCAATATCTCCTCTAAGCCAACCATGATGACTAGCTGTTATGTAATAGCAACATGTTCAGAAGCAGAACACCATCTTGTTTCTTGTAAAAGAAATTCAATCGTCTGTCTATCTGTATATAACTAGTATGGCGATGGTATAGTGCCAGTGGCAGGGGGAAATTCCTTCCCTGTTCAATGGCATATTTGTGCTTCCAACTTGAAGGAACAAAAAAATCATAAATATAATTTCCCAGTTATCGGCAAAGAATATTGTAAGGGATGGCAATTTACTTATCCACAATTAAGCTGATGTGCTGAAGCGCAATCAAGTGAATTTGAAATCATAAATCAACTGCCTGTCGATATAGAACGAAGAATAGTAAAAGGAGAAAATCGAACGCACACAGCAGAGAAATCTGTAATTGAAGAAATTGCTCAATGCTCGCAACTCCAAATAAAATGTTAAGATGCAAAGAAAGCCATTCTTCCTTCCAACAACCCTATTGACTCCCAATTCCAACATGATTGCCATGTAAGCCATTTGAAATATATAATTTCTTTAGCACCTGAATGATGGTTGGGGAGATAGATTGTGGTGTGTTGGTGGTGTGGTTTTTGACGATGTCACTGTCACTGATGGTGACAGCTCATCTTCAAGTAAAAATGTTTGAGGTTTTGTAAAAGAGGATTTGGCCATCAGCAAAAAAAAAAATTCATTCTTTTTGCATAGCTTCAGGACGAAAAACCCCACTTACGGATGACTTACACATTTCTTTCCGATTCTTCTTTTTTTTCATAGTCAAGGGTCTTTATAGTTAACACCTATATTGCCAAACATTGACTTTTCAAAATGTTATCTCATCAACGTTTAATTTATCAAGAAGACCTTTTGAAATCGTTAGTGGGTTGGTATAGCTGGCAACGATGTTTAAAAAAGCAACTTTAAGGAATTTAAAGTAGGAATAGGTTCCTAAACCTAATCTTAGGTAAGAAAGATGGTATTTGTCAGTTTTGAGTGTTTGGGTTTGAGTGTGCCCAGATTCAGCTGAAAAATGAATCCATCACGAGGTTTAAAAAGGCCTAATGGCTGTTTTGAGTAAGGATTATTTTATTCTTGCTTTTGTAAGAGCATAGGTAGGTAAGGTTAGTTTAGGTTTGTTTATGAGGAGCGTGCACCGGAAAAAGACTGGTTCATTTACGAACCAGCCTGTACTTTCAATAAATTTTTTCATGTTTGCCATTGAGACCTGTGCTAGATTATCCAGTTCTCCAAAAAACCTGTTTCTAAGGTAACGGATGCGATTTGTTTGGATTTTTGGATAATCGCAGAGTAGGTGTTAAATGGTTTCTATTTCTGTGACGTCTGGACAGCTCCTACAGAAATCTGGTACGAAAACACCACATCGGCAATTGTCCAAATCGCGCAATGACTCGTTTGTACATCTATCCAGATTCTAATTTTCGTTTTACTCAGTGATAAAATATATTTACTGAGTTTTCTTTTCATTAATTCTAGACCTTCAACTTCTAGAGAAAAATTAGACGTTCCTAGTCATCCAGAAGTCATTGATTTGCTCTTTCGTTATTAGGTCTATTTTCCTGTAAATCACACTGATTGGGATGTCTGGTCCCATATGTTATTGGCTACTACTGTTTCTATTAGATACTGAACCTTTTCTCGCAGTTCATCTACTATGTCATTCCCATCTTCATATCTCATGCCCAGGAACTCAGCAGTGTTTGACTTGGTGAGTGTAACAATTATTATTTACTATGTCTTGACATTTTGATACTGTCTGGGATCATTTGGTCTCACTGGCTATTGCTGTGATAGCTGCTTTGCTGTCCACGAAAAATATGTTCTATGACAAGTCAGTTTATTCTTGTGTACCATTTCTGCCGCTTTTTTAATAGCGTAAATCTTAGCCTGAAAGACACTACACTCATCTGGGAGTTTTTATGTTTCACAAATATTGAGAACTTCATAGAACACTCCAGCTCCATTTTTTTAAAAATAGAATTTCATTAATTAGTGAGTTGGATTCCTATCTATGACTTTCGGGTATTAAAAAAGAGAAGTTTTTCTTAAAATCTGTTATAGGTGGAACGTAGTTACTCATTACATCAAGTCCAAGACCATAGAGCCCAATTCTTTGAGGCCCTTTTGGTAGCTGTGCATCTTTTTTGCTGGTCCAGGACTGGAAGTTTAAGAATAATTTTCAGCCCTGCATGTGGCGTAGACCTCTGTGCCCCCATTATTCCTTTACAGGTTAGTTCCATAATATCTTGGATGATGGTAAACAATACTTATCCGATATTGAAATAACTATGTCGTCTGCGTAAGAAACAGTTTTAATGCCCTGATTTCTAAAGACTTTATGAATTTTATTAGCAACGAGGACCCAAAGGAGAGGTGAGATGACTTCTTGGAATGCAGTCTTTACTGACTTACTTTTATGGTAAGCGTGTTGGTAGTTGCACAAATTACTTGGATTGAGAGGGTCCCTAACATGTAGATCAATATTTCTCTCCAGTGTCTTGAGGAGGAACGAAGATAGACTTATTGATCTATTTTCTTTTGCAGTCGGGTGTTTTTGAAATAAAGACCACTTTTTCCTTTCTCCAGCTGATAGGGATTTCTAAGTTAAATTTCACTTTTGAAAGTAATCCTAAGCTTTGGGGTAATTATTTGAAGAACATGTTGAAGAAATGTCAGAATAATCTCGTCTGGTCAAGCTGATTTATAGGATTTGAACGAGTTCATTGCCCATATAATCTTGTGCTTTGTGATAAGCTATCCCAATTCTGGTGCTGATTGTAAAATACCTAAAGCTTCTGGTTATGTAAAACCATGCGTTTTCAGGACTCTTACAGCCAGGGAAATCTGTTTCCATAAAGAGTTCAAGTATTAAAAGAACAAAGACCTTTCGAAGTCTAGACACCACACTTGTGTTCTCAATGGATTCACAGTGTCTAACCCAAGAATCCTTTTTGGCCCTTCTGAACTCTTTGGTGTATGAGTTAAGTTCAGTTCTATATGAATCCCAGTCTTCCTCTAATTTGCTAGAAAAATGATGACACCAAGGACGAGTCCCACAAGTTTCTTGACAAGAAATATAAGCAGTGCCCTAGCTATGAGCTATGACATTAAAATTGTCTTGGGTGATTTAATGTCAAACTAGGAGGGGAAGACGTCTTTGATGGTGGCATAATCGGATGATATAGCCTACGACACCAACCCTGAAAACGAACTCAGGTTAGTTGAGTTTGCTGCGGGGCGAAACGTTGTGAAAGCTAACACGCAGTTCCTGCATCACAAAATTCCAAGGAGAATTGGTACTGTCCTGGTCAATCAAGCTTCAGCCAGATTGACCAAACTGCTATGAAGGCAAGTTGAACTTCGGATGGCTACAATCTGAAGAAATCAGCAGTTCATTTTCCAAATTTATTTTCTTGCACTCTCTTAATATGCAGCCAACTTCAAGCTTCGAGTTCGAGATCCAGTGAAAGAATTTCCAAGAAACTATCAGAGAAGCCACCTCTAACGTGCTGGGTCCCATACTACTACCACAAAGATACCCCTGGCTCGACAAAAAATGTCGACAAGTACATGCAGCCAAACAACAGACATGCAAAACCTGGTGGCGAGTAGAAGAGGAGAGAGCAGATTAGGAGAGAGGAACACCAGCTTCTCAAAATGAAAAATTAAGAGCATGCGAAGCAGAGCATCCAGAAAATAGAGGGACGCGATTGCAGGAATGAAGTTTGGAAATATTACCAATAGGTAAAAAGCACCTTCTACACTCAAAGAAAAAAGCTGTGTAAAATTACCTTAATCGCCTTAGGTAAATATTTTTGTATGGAATTTTGAAACAAGCGTAATTTTACCTTAGAATTAAGTCAATTTATGTACGAACTAGGTAACGACATTTAGGCTAAATTGACTTAAAAAACTAGCGTAATTTAATTTCCCTTAAATTGCGTAAGACTAGGTAACTTTTCCTAAGATCTAAGGTAAATTTGCCTTAAACGTAACGTATTTTTCTTAAATTTCCCTCAAGTCTATGTAACTTTACCTTATTTGTGAGGTAACCGTTGCCTTATTATAGGCAGTTTATAACTTTACCTTATGTGCTAGGTAAAATTGCCTCAACTACAAGGTAATTTTACCAAAAATTGCATAAATCTGATGTGTAACATCACGCAAGCTCATAGGTAATTTTGCCTTAAACTTAGGCAATTTAGCCTCACTGTATTAATAAGTGCAACTTTACCTTATGCCTTACTTAAATCTACCTTATATAAAGCGTGATTTTACCTCTTATTGAATGAATCTGATGTACCCTAGCTCTTAGGTAATTTTGCCCTAGATCTAGGGAAACTTAACCTTATATCTTGGGTAAATCTACCTTAAATATTACGTGATTTTCCCTCCGATTGCATAAATTTTATGTATGGCCTCACGCTAGCTCATAGGTAATGCTGCCTTAAACTAAGGCAATTTAGCCTCACTGTATTAATAAATGCAACTTTACCTTATGCCTTACTTAAATCTACCTTATATAAAGCGTGATTTTACCTCTTATTGAATGAATCTGATGTACCCTAGCTCTTAGGTAATTTTGCCCTAGATCTAGGGAAACTTAACCTTATACCTTGGGTAAATCTACCTTAAATATTACGTGATTTTCCCTCTGATTGCATAAACTTTATGTATGGCCTCACGCTAGCTCATAGGTAATCCTGCCTTAAACTAAGGCAATTTAGCCTCACTGTATTAATAAAGGCAACTTTACCTTATGCCTTACTTAAATCTACCTTATATAAAGCGTGATTTTACCTCTTATTGAATGAATCTGATGTACCCTAGCTCTTAGGTAATTTTGCCCTAGATCTAGGGAAACTTAACCTTATACCTTGGGTAAATCTACCTTAAATATTACGTGATTTTCCCTCTGATTGCATAAACTTTATGTATGGCCTCACGCTAGCTCATAGGTAATCCTGCCTTAAACTAAGGCAATTTAGCCTCACTGTATTAATAAATGCAACTTTACCTTATGCCTTACTTAAATCTACCTTATATAAAGCGTGATTTTACCTCTTATTGAATGAATCTGATGTACCCTAGCTCTTAGGTAATTTTGCCCTAGATCTAGGGAAACTTAACCTTATACCTTGGGTAAATCTACCTTAAATATTACGTGATTTTCCCTCCGATTGCATAAACTTTATGTATGGCCTCACGCTAGCTCATAGGTAATCCTGCCTTAAACTAAGGCAATTTAGCCTCACTGTATTAATAAAGGCAACTTTACCTTATGCCTTACTTAAATCTACCTTATATAAAGCGTGATTTTACCTCTTATTGAATGAATCTGATGTACCCTAGCTCTTAGGTAATTTTGCCCTAGATCTAGGGAAACTTAACCTTATACCTTGGGTAAATCTACCTTAAATATTACGTGATTTTCCCTCCGATTGCATAAACTTTATGTATGGCCTCACGCTAGCTCATAGGTAATCCTGCCTTAAACTAAGGCAATTTAGCCTCACTGTATTAATAAATGCAACTTTACCTTATGCCTTACTTAAATCTACCTTATATAAAGCGTGATTTTACCTCTTATTGAATGAATCTGATGTACCCTAGCTCTTAGGTAATTTTGCCCTAGATCTAGGGAAACTTAACCTTATACCTTGGGTAAATCTACCTTAAATATTACGTGATTTTCCCTCTGATTGCATAAACTTTATGTATGGCCTCACGCTAGCTCATAGGTAATCCTGCCTTAAACTAAGGCAATTTAGCCTCACTGTATTAATAAAGGCAACTTTACCTTATGCCTTACTTAAATCTACCTTATATAAAGCGTGATTTTACCTCTTATTGAATGAATCTGATGTACCCTAGCTCTTAGGTAATTTTGCCCTAGATCTAGGGAAACTTAACCTTATACTTTGGGTAAATCTACCTTAAATATTACGTGATTTTCCCTCTGATTGCATAAACTTTATGTATGGCCTCACGCTAGCTCATAGGTAATCCTGCCTTAAACTAAGGCAATTTAGCCTCACTGTATTAATAAATGCAACTTTACCTTATGCCTTACTTAAATCTACCTTATATAAAGCGTGATTTTACCTCTTATTGAATGAATCTGATGTACCCTAGCTCTGAGGTAATTTTGCCCTAGATCTAGGGAAACTTAACCTTATACCTTGGGTAAATCTACCTTAAATATTACGTGATTTTCCCTCTGATTGCATAAACTTTATGTATGGCCTCACGCTAGCTCATAGGTAATCCTGCCTTAAACTAAGGCAATTTAGCCTCACTGTATTAATAAAGGCAACTTTACCTTATGCCTTACTTAAATCTACCTTATATAAAGCGTGATTTTACCTCTTATTGAATGAATCTGATGTACCCTAGCTCTTAGGTAATTTTGCCCTAGATCTAGGGAAACTTAACCTTATACCTTGGGTAAATCTACCTTAAATATTACGTGATTTTCCCTCCAATTGCATAAACTTTATGTATGGCCTCACGCTAGCTCATAGGTAATCCTGCCTTAAACTAAGGCAATTTAGCCTCACTGTATTAATAAAGGCAACTTTACCTTATGCCTTACTTAAATCTACCTTATATAAAGCGTGATTTTACCTCTTATTGAATGAATCTGATGTACCCTAGCTCTTAGGTAATTTTGCCCTAGATCTAGGGAAACTTAACCTTATACCTTGGGTAAATCTACCTTAAATATTACGTGATTTTCCCTCCGATTGCATACACTTTATGTATGGCCTCACGCTAGCTCATAGGTAATCCTGCCTTAAACTAAGGCAATTTAGCCTCACTGTATTAATAAGTGTAACTTTACCTTATGCCTTAGGTAAATCTGCCCTATATATAACGTGATTTTGCCGCCAATAAAGAGCATGTGCAACTCTTACCTATAGCTAGTTAGTTTAACCTTAAAGGTAAGACCACACTCGACGGAATTGCATCTTACCTGAACTTCAATAACTTTTTTGTATGAAAACAACTGAACTTCACGGTGGCGTGGCGTGGCAGTTGATAATCTGACAATTGCGGTATAGCAAGAGTTGTGCATTGTCTTTTTATTGCCACATGGTAGTAGACCCTACATTTAAGAAATAATTATTTCATGGTGTAGGGGTAGATTCGACGACTCGTCGGGCTGGTGCGTTGGTGTCCATACGCTCCACGTGTCCCAGCCATCTCAGCCGCTGTATTCACAGCTTTTTGACCAGTTCAACGTTGCTGTAAGGCCCGTATAGTTCATTGTTAAATCTTCTCCTCCATATAATCCATCGATATATACTGAACCGAAGATTCCCCGAAGAATTCTCCTTTCAAAGAACCGAAGCAAGTTTTCATCCGTTTTTGACAGAGTCCATGCTTCTGCCCCATATACAGCAGGACCGGGATGATAAAGGTTTTATAAAGGTATGGTTTCCTTGGTTCTTTCAGAGACACGATATGTGTGTACCCTTTGAACATCATGTTGCTTGATCGTTAATTCAAAAATCTCCTCACTGCTGCTGAGGTCTTGCAATTCCACGGAAGTGCAGTTTCATCAAGTGCGATCGTACCATAAATCCTTCGTATAACTCTTACAATTTTGTCAATCTTGTGACGCAACAAGGTCGTTCTAATTTGCGATAAGATGTTTGGAGTACTTCTTTTCCACTCCATTGTTCTTCTACTACTCCAAATTTCAATTTTTCAAATGGAATGAAACAGAAGACAAAACTAAAAGACAACGACATTAAATTCAGTCAGAAGTATGAAAACTTTTCATTTTGCAAAAGTAACAGCTCATCGCTTATGACGATAGTTCGTTGGTGAAATCGGTGATGTAGGTTAGAATTAGTAAAGACAGAAAGGTTCCTAGACCCTGTTTAGATTGGTTGGTTTCACTTCAGCATGACGACAGCTCGTGGGGGAAATCGGTGAGGTAAAAAGGGAGGGGTCAGTCAAGAAGTAAATTGATAAAGAAGTCACGTTTCATTACCAAAATGCGATCCATTTCATTCCATTTTGTTCATTTTAGCTTGCTTTCAACAAAGGCTCCTAATTAATTCTATCTATAGATATCTGATTAGGCGTAATCGGAAGCAGAAATGATCATACGGTCCCTAAATTCAAATTTTGCAATTGACAAATATTCCATTAGCATAAATAGATACATTTGTGTGAAAACTACAAATGTATAAGGGCCTGGTCACACAGAGTACGGTACACCAGTTGTTTATTTCCCAGGAAAGTATTAACTGTACCGTTGGCCAGCGCTCAGTTTAACCAGGTCTTAAACGACATAAATTTTCTAACTCAACATTACCGCCAGCTATATTTCTACCATTTTGTCTTTGTTTTTGAAGAATTTAGGTTTTTAAATGAGTTAAATTCCATTTTAGTCGTTTATTCGTCGTTCGTTGGTCGCTCTCATGTGAATGGGCCTTAACACGTGACTGCAAACTGCACATCTAAAGAATTTTGCTACTGGCAAAATAAAAAAATTTGACGTTTATCATGTGAAAGAAATTGGGCAACTTCATAGACAATTTCAGAAATTATTCCAAAAATGCGCAATTTCGTCTCGCAGGAACATAGTATTAAGTAATCCGTATTGGCTTTTGGTGCGTTTTATAAGCCCTTGCTGAGAGCAGCTGATGACAACATCTGTTCAAAGATATCTGAACATTTTTGTATCGAGTTTTGGTCGTGTTTGTTGTATTTAAGGCTGCTCTTGGGCGCATTACAGCAATAGGATAAGTTTATGTCATTTTCGATTGGATTTTGGAATAATTCCACTCCTATAGACAGTGAAAAATTTTACTCCAAATTTTCCATATTCTATAGGAATGGAAAAATTTAAAAATTCAATCGAAAATGACATTAGTACTACTAATGAGCCCTACTATCTACTGAAACAATCCATTTCCATCACTGGCATTAGGTTGAGTTAAATAGATTAATACAATTGTAGTTACATAAACAATGGGCGGGAAAATCAAGTCATATTTAAGGTAAATTTACCTCAGACCTAGGGTAAAGTTTTGCAGTTAATAAGGAAGATTTACCTAAGAACTAGGGTATTGACACAGATTAATAACGTTTCAGAAAAAATTGCGTTATATTTATCTTAGTACGGTTTCAAAACTACTTACTATTGTATTGAAGTTACTACTATTTAGTTTCCTCTGTCTTATTTCTTTTCACACCCAACCAAAATCTAGATTTTGAGCAAAAGTTCAATTTCTCGTCAAAATCATGACCGAATCAGGCCACACAATTTGGTGAGTTTTTGTTCAAGACGAGACACGATAGACGGTGTTCAGACAAGTTTCACGTGAGGCGACTCATATTGACGTCTCTTTTTTTTATTTCATACCTATTTCTTGAGAGAAAACAGATGGCGAGGTGAGGCAGAAATTTTCAAAAAAAAAAATAGAAACTTCGGCCTCACTTGGCCATCTCTTTTTTTTTTCAGAGATGAGAGTGAGATAAAAATAAGAAATAAAATGAATCGCCTCACGTGAAACTTGTTTGAACACCGTCATTTATATACAAAATCAATATAAGTTAAATAAAATAGTGTTCAAAAGAATATGGGTTACTTTATTTGCCAAACTCAATTTATTGTGTTTTTTATCCAAAAATATTGTTGCATTCGGTCAGTTACTTGCAAGGAAAGTCGTCGTGTGGTCTAGTCTTTTCCTCAGTTTTTCGCATACTTGATGTGATATACTCCTTAATGAGACCGTGAGTGCAAAAGTGGGGCAACCCATATTTTGGCGAAGTTGATACTTGTATATCGTTTTTTTTTACATTTATGCATCAAAAGACATCTAAGTCAAAATTCTTTATTCTGAAAAACATAATAAGCTTTCCGAAAGCTTGACTTTTTCTCCTATAATCTCAAATTAAATAGTATTTAACATCGATTAAGGACGAAAAATTTCATTAAAAACAAGTGGGTTGCGCTACTTTTGCACTCATTGCCTCAAATCTATCCTCATATCGTCTCATTTTTACTTTAGCCTCGCAATTCGTATTTTAAGAGCCAATTTTTTTTCTAGACCTGGACAAAATTTAACTTCCTAACTACAATTTTCTTGAAATTAAAGATTAAAATAAAATTTTATCAGTCGAGAAACGTTAAAAAATGAAATAAAACTCATATATTTTGTTTCAGTTTTCATCGTGTCTCGACCAAATTTTATCGACACCCGAGTTACAAAACGTGGGCACTGGCCACTCGATGCTAATGGGATATTTAGTAATTGGAACTTCGGATTTTGGGCGCGAGTCAATGAATTCATAGTTTGAGTTGTTTATTATCGAAATCGTTAATCAGCCAATATTGGTCGATTAGCTCCATTTAACCAGAGACTATGAAAAACTTTTTACAGATCTAACCCAATCTGAGCAAACTGGTCAAAAAATTCCACTATCTATCAAAAAAAGTAAATTTTCATCACTGGATAAAGCTACATTAATTTCATGGTCATACCAAAAACACCTAGACTTAGAGCAGAATTACCTAAGGGCTAATGTAAAGTTACACAGATCTAGGAAATAAGCGGGAAAATCAAGTTATATTAAAAGTAGATTTACCTTATTGCAAGGTAAAATTACGCAAGTTAATTTAGTTGGAGGTAAAATTACCTTAGATTTAGGGCAGAACTATCTAAGGACTAGAGTAAAGCTACACAGCTTTATACCTAATGGAGAAAAAATCCCGTTATATTTAAGGCAGAGGTACCTCAGGCCTAAGCTCAATTTAACAAAATACTTACTACTGTATTCAATTTAGTACTATCTATTTAATTTTGCTTTTATTTTACTTTTCACTCCGAATCCAAATCAAAGCACACTCTAATCATATTTTCTCGTCGCAATTGTGAAAGGGCCATTCTTTGTAGGTAGAATTATAGGCGGAATCTGTTGGGAGCTTATGTCAAAACCGACTGAGAATTAGCTTTCCAAAACGTCAATTTCGGAATATATACATGTATCTTTGCACAGAGCGATAGATTTTTAATTATTTATTTTACAAAACCACGAAAATAAATTAAAAAAAAATTAAAGATTTTACTTCACGCATACATCAAACACTTTTTAGTTTGCTTCCACCATTCTCATTTTGTATACGTCCACTTACGAAAGAGCGGTCGGTGAGCGCTCTCTCGCCCGACGGCAAAAGTAAAGGTCTGATTTGTCTGACTTTACATTTTATTTCATTACATAAGGCATATTTCCAACTATTAAGGACTTTTAAAAAGCTGTCTAAATGCCGACAGCTGCCAAAAAATCTAATTAATAAGGCTGAAAGACTTAAATTCTTTATTAATTCCAAAAATAGGCACTTATAATTTCTTTTAATTTATTTTATTTCCAAAATCGCCATTGCCGAGTAAACGTGGTTTTCAGTGTCGTGATCATTGTGTTCGTTTGGATGTAGGCTCATAATGTTTGAAAAAAACAAACTTTTGGAAGACTATACTGGGACTAAAGTGAGAGGACGGCAGAACATACTTAACGCCAAAAATCAAGTGTAAATGTCATTGTGAGACCAAAGCAAGGCCGTAGCGCGAAAACCGCCAAACAGATCCCCGTGTAAATGATCATTGTGAGACTACATCAAGACGAAAACAATGACCACGACACTGAAGAAAACCACGTTTGAGCGACAATGGCGATTTTGGTTGAACATTTATTATGTCTATTTGTTTTTTTCGAAAACGAATTATAATTAGTTTTGGAATAAGAAAGTGAAATAAATACTTAAAAAATTTAAAAGTACTAGATTAAGTACAACAGTAAGTTTTTTCCGACTGTACTTGGACTCAAGGTAGCTCTGTTTAAATATAATGCGATTATTTTCCAATGCAATGAATCTGTGAAACTTTACCCAAGTCTAATTGTGACTCTACCTTATTTCTTAGGTGATTTTACCTTTGGGATTTGACATCGATGTAACTTCACCCAAGCGCTAAGGTGAATGTGCCCTAATAATTTCGTGATCTATCCTATCCCCGACTGCATGAAACTGTACTTATCAAATGTTCCGTTAGATTTTTCATTGTTCTGAAGCTTCTCCTATTGTTTGGTCGTCGTCGTCATTTTCGCCTCGTGAGTTGTGATTTTATAAATTTAATATTTTAAAAACAAGAAAAAAAGTAAAAGTTTAAGAAAAGCAAAAACATAACATAACTAATCTAAAGAGTGCAAACAAAATTAAAAAAAGTTACGCCAGCAAAACAGAAAAGTTATCCGAGCAACTTTGGGTCCAATCAAAGGTATGTATGTGCAAAAAAATGAAATTTTTATATATTAAATTATTGAATCATTAATTATTTGTTGGTTAGGCCAAGGCAAACATTTTTTGCTATTAATGTTGTACAATATTATGCCCAGAATAGGTGGAAAATAGTTTTGAAATCTTTGATTTTTTTCGCGTATCTACATATGTATATACATATATCTATAAATTACGCCAGTCGTCTATTAGTCTTAAAAGTTTAAAAAGTAAAAAATAAAACAAAAAAGTTATATTTGAATTTGCATGAAACTGTATTTATCAAATGTTCCGTTAGATTTTTCATTGTTCAAAAGCTACTCCTATTGTGTGGTCGTCGTCGTCATCTTTGTCTCGTGCATTGTGATTTTATAAATTAAATAAGTTAAATCTAAGAAAAAGAATAAAAGCATAATAAAAAGCGAAAAACTAACTAATTTTAGGTCCAATTAAAAGATCTGAAGTGTGCAAACAAAATCGAAAAAAGTCACGCCAGTTCCACCTTTCCAAAAAGAAAAAAAAATCAAGAAAAAAGTTATTCGAACAACTTTTGGTCCAATCGAAGGTATGTAGGTACCTATCCGAAATGTGCAAAAAATTGAAATTTTCATTTATTAAATTATTGAATCAATGGGTTGGTTAGGCCAAGGCAAAAATTGTTTGCTTTGAATGTTGTACAACATTATACACAGAATAGGTGGAAAATGGTTTCGAAATCTTTGATTTTTTTCGCGTATCTACATATGTATAAACATATATCTATAAGTTATGCCAGTCGTCTATTAGTCTTTAAAAGTATAAAAAGTAAAAAATAAAACAAAAGTCATTCGAATTTCAAAAACAACTTTGGGTTAAAAGATACATCGTCGGTTCAAAGGTAAAACTCACTAATTAACATTTTACATTTTTGAACGAAATTAGACTGAAACAAACTTTTTGTAGCTGAAAATTCAATTTCCGCATTTTTTTTAATTAAGTTCCCGGGTATGCATTTCAATATCCTTATAGAAAACGTGCTAAATGAGGCTTTTTGAATTAAAAAAATGCATTTCAATCTTATTTTCTTGAACTTTTTTTCTCCACTTAGTGAGTTTTACCTTTAAACCAACGATATGTAACTATCTGAAATGTGCAAAAAAAATAGAAACATTCATAAAAAAACCCCTTCGTTGCGCCTAAAAAGTTACGCCAGTCGTCTACTGGTCCTAAAAGTAAAAAAAAATAAAAAAAAGGTTTATCCTAATTGTAAAAGCAGAACAACTTAGCGTCCAACGTGATGAGAAACGCATTTAGGTCTATAGTATAAACCTAAACCACACATTTAGAATTTGTAGTGTAAACCATCATAAGCATAGCACATATCGTTGTGCAAATTCGCTTTCGTTTACTTTGACAGCTCTTCAGAAATTAATTTTTGTGAGTTTGTTTATTTTTCGTGTGTCTACGTGTCCTCAATTAATTTGTTAAATTGTGTATAATTGTGTTTTTATAAAGTAAAAGAAAAAGAATATTTGAGATTCTTCGTGAATATAAAGATATTTTGGTGGTGGCTTCATAGCTTTGAATCAACAGGAACTTGAACTTGGTTATTCAGATTTAGGATGCCATCGCCAAAATATTCATATTAATTTGGTGTTCTCCAATCATGCCACCTCCACTGGGCTCGAACAATGTCCACTATCACCACAACAATCGGATTCCTATATTATTGTCGTTACATGTACATGGGACATGCATTTTTGAATCTCCATTGCATTAGTTTTTTAGACTATGACTATGAATATCGATCGGTCAAGCCCAGTGGTGGTGGCATAGTTGGCTGGGTGAAGTGAATAGTTGATTCCAAATAGAGCTGGACACAGGAACAGACAAACTAACAAATGCATTAATATTGTGAACTGAAATTCTGAAACTGAAATTTGCAGAAAATGATCTTTGAATATAATGAATACTAGAGAAGTCGATTGTTAATTATTACTATGGAGCCAACTTAAAAGCACATGAACTTGCTCCGGTCACACCAGTGGACGTACGACGGACTGTCTAATGGCAGAAGTAACTTCGCCTTTCAAACTTCATGAAAAGGCTGGAACTCGGAAAAAACAAACCAAACATTTGCAAGTGCGCATGATGGATTTCTATCCAGATTGTCAATTATTTGTCGAAAACGTTCTTCGAGTGTAATTCAAAAAACAAAAATCGCATGGAAAGGTAAATACGTAATTTCCACATCTGGGAATAATATTTTGTGGTCATATTAAAGATTTGTCTTAAATCTTTAAATCTGAATCCTTTGTGCACGTACTTGCAAATGTTTGGTTTGTTTTTGAAGTTCCAGCCTTTTCCTGCAGTCAATTAGGCGACGATACTTCTGCCGTAAGGCCGCCCGTCGTATCATACGTCCACTGGTGTGCTGTTGGCCGGAACAATTTCTTGTGTTTTAGTTTTCATTAACAATCGACTTCTCTACAGATCATACAGACGGCAGAGGTTTTTGTGTTCGACTGACCATTGGAATACCAGATATAGCTGGTGGGTCAACAGTCAACAAGGTAACTCCATTTGGCAGTATGTAATATCTTAATAACCTATAAATGTATGTACTTACGTGCGAATTCGAAAAAAGTCGTACATACTTGCGTTGGATATGGCTCCCAAGCCGGTTACAACATTTTATCTGGACTTCTGAGTGGTGTCGAATTTCTACACAGGGAGTGCGACATTAGTTAACATTATTGTTCATTAAATAATGTCGTTTATTAAATTATAAAACACTAGCGGATACCCAGCAAGTGCCTGCTCTTACCCATCCCCTCCGGGCTCCTATGCCTCTGACTTTTTGAAGCAACATTCTCACAAATATTGTTTATTTACAATGGATTAAGGTTTTTAATATTTTCGATTATTTTACAAATGATAAAATTGATTCTGATAATAATAAAAGGAACAACAAGAATTCTTTAAGTTAATAGATATACCAAGTGATTACGATTCAATTGTTACAGAACATGGGTTCAAGTGCTTGTATACACAATGTTCCCCTTAAATGCTTGTATTTTTGTAAATTATAATTTTCTCTTTACATTTTTAATTCTTTTTTTCATGCAGGGACAGGCCTTATCAGACATGTCTTGTTTTATTTGCTCGAAATCGTTTCAAAATCTAAACAGCCTTGTTAATCATTTGAAAATATTGCACGGTTGTGATTCAAATAGTAGATTAAAATGTTTTCAAAAACCATGTGGCCAAGTATTTCAAGGGATGTCATCATATAAAAGACATTTATCTATTCATTTGAAGGAGTTATGTAATAATGACGATATAGAAAGTAACAAAACTCCTTGCGTATTTGAAAGTCCTGTTGCAATCAATTCTTGTTCACTCATACCAATTAATTTAGAGGAGCGTTCGAAAGTTAATGTGGATCCTGATGATTTTCAAACACCTTTGATTGAACTCATAAACGCAAAAATTTCTATCAAAGACAGTCTAGTCCAATTCGTTCTTAGTCTTCACAACAATAATAACTTTTCTCGAAAAGATGTCAATGAAATACAAAACGGATTTGAAAAATTCATTTTACAACCTCTTTTGGAAAATATAAGTCACATTGCTTTTACCATGTGTGAAGGTGACAAACGGAAAATAGAAAAAATCGTTCATGAGTACGGAAAGCTATTCAAAGAATTAAATTCTGAATACAAATTAATAAAATGCTTAGAAGAACAAGACTTATATCAGGAACCTAAGGAATTTGATATAAATAGGCAAATCTTGAATGTTATAAGGGATGGACAAAGCACTTTAGATGAAAAAGTTGATAGAGGCATAGTAATGAACTTAAAATTTCAATTTCGAAAAATATTAGAAAAAAAGGAGAACCAAAAAGTGCTTATCGATTACTTATCTGGAAAAAATATTTCAAATAAAGGACATTTTATAAATGGCAATTTATGGAAGCAAAAAAGGGAAAAGTATAAAAATGAAAATATAGTCCCATACTTTCTTTATACGGATGATTTCGAAATTAATAATCCCTTGGGCTCACACACTGGTGTACATAAGATAACAGGCATTTACTTTTCAATTCCTATTTTTGAGAATTCCTACAAGGTCAATGATATTCATATAGCATCCTTATTAAAAGCACAAGATATAAAAGATTATGGAAATGACTTAACACTTTACAATTTGGTTCAAGAAATTATTTGTTTAGAACAAGACGGGATTCAAATCACTTTGAACAACGAAAAAACACCTCTTCGTTTTATAGTAGGTATAATCTTGGGAGACAACTTAGGTCTTAATCAAATCTTAGACTTCAGTAAATCTTTCTCCTCAAACCACTACTGTAGATTTTGCACGTCATCTAGTAACCTAACCAAAACAATGTGCAAAGAAGACTTAACAAAAATTCGCACAATAGAAAATTATAACGACAATCTATCAGCTGATTTTACTTCTACAGGAGTCTATAAGGACTCAATTTTAAATACAATACCATCGTTTCATGTAGTGAATAATTTTTCTGTTGACGTTATGCATGATCTGTTTGAGGGTGTAGCACATTACAACCTGACACATGTAATAGAGCATTATATACAGAATAAAATATTCACATTGGACGATTTAAATGGTCTCAAGACAACATTTTCTTATGGAAATACCGAAAAGGGGAATTTGTTCAAAGATATTACTGCAGTACACATAAAACGAAGGAAATTAAACGCATCAGCAAGGGAAATGTGGACTTTCGTTCACCATTTTCCCTTAATTGTTGGACATTTAATTCCAGTCAATGATAAGGTTTGGGAGTTTGTGCAGATTTTTATAAAAATACTAGATGTTTTAGTTCTACCGCGTTACAATGATACTACATTACACGACCTAGAATTGCTTGTAGAAAATCATAATCTCTTATATCAGACATTATTTGGTGACTCGTTAAAACCGAAACATCATAATTTAGTACACTACCCACGGATTATACGCAACTCTGGACTTCCGAAGTATTATTGGTCGTTCTTATTTGAAGCTAAGCATCAGGAGCTTAAATCCTATGCAAGAGTTACACACAGTCGAAAAAACATTTTACTATCTGTTGCAAGAAAATTTCAGCTTAAATTTGCCTATATAATTCTCAAACCTAAGGAAATCGACCTTCAGTATTCAGTTCATGATCGAATAGAAGATATTGAACTTAACCTAACTTGTTTAAATTTTTCTATTTTGGACGAGCATTCAAAATACTATGAAAGAGTTGTCTCTCAAGGTACTGTGTATAAGAAAGGCCATTATTTATCAATTGGGAATGGTATCGAAGTTATATTCTATTTAATTGATAGAATTGTTATTAATAATAATTCTGAAATATATATAATATGTCAAGAAATCTCAACAATATATAATGACCACTATTTATCTTTTGAAATACTTTCAACAGTACGTTCAAGACAATTACATGTAAAATCAATCGAAGAATTCGACGGACCACCAGTTAATGCACACCAAATCTTGTGTGGTAGTACTTTAATTCGAAGAAAATACTTCTTCTAGGCAAAAGTTGACATCCTTCCGTCATAATGAATTCACAAGCTGAGAATGAGTTCATACAAAGTCAAGAATTTACTGAAGCTACAAGTTCACCGAATGATTGTAACGAAAACATAACAGTGGAGAATGATCTAGATTTAAACAATACTGAATTAATAGTCAATAAATCAACAGTTTATATGATTGACTCAACAGGACTTTTAAAGCGCATTGATCAGAATTCACAAAACTTGGATCAAACTAATGACGATATTATAAATTTAACTGAAGAAATTAAAAATGACGAGCTCGCTAGTCTCTTAAAATCCTTTGAACTGTATGACGAACTGTACAGTTTTTTGAAAGGTTAAACTTATAAAAATACTTTAAAGATTGGTTTTATTACATGTAACATTATCAACAGGCAAACATATAAACATAGAAGGTCTAAAATATATTCAGAAGCATCACATAGATATGTTGTTTGACGGATTTGAAAACTTTAATACCAGAATTATTTTTGAGCACAAGCTTCGCGTCTGGCAAAACGTTAACGTAAGTCTTGATTTTGATCATACTTTAAAAAATTGTACAAGCATATTTCCTATCGTTTAAATTGAACAATTCTTCTTTTTAGGGTCCTTTTAGTCTGATCTCGGAACATAATTTAACAAATCATTCGGTGTCGTCTTGGATTGATGCAACAAGTTATCATAGTCCATCATCCAACAGTAATGTCTCAGAAAAAGATGTAAGTATATATATACAATAAACAAATTTACTGGTATTTTTCAAAAATTATATAGATATATTTATGAAAATTTATTCATGGTACATACATAGATATTTTGAAACAAAAATGTTATGATCTTGGTTATTGAAAACAAACGTTTTGAATATAGTGTTTAGTGTATGCTTAATATAAAATTCATACATAGTTTTGTAACGTAATAATTTTGAGCATTTTTTTTTTGTTTATATCTAAAATTTCGTTGCATACAACTTCATAAAAGTAACAGAAGTACAACTTCATAAAAGTAACAACTTCATAAAAGTATTGAGTATATTTACTTTCTCGAGCTTGAATTGCTCTGGTAATTCTGCAATCGAAATGTGTAAGGGATACTTTTTTCCTCTGGAACACCTTTTTTATTCAAAATTTTAAGTAGATATCTCCTTCGTTGTTTTAAGTGAAAAAATTTTATATTTTATTTTCAAAAACAGCTCCAAAGAACCCTGTTTAACAAGTCTTACAAAATTCTGTTGGACTACTGCTAACTAATTCATTTCGGTTTTTTTTTCATATTATTTAGATAGTTGTTGCAGACATATTAAACAAAACTGCGCAAGGAAAATCGATTTTATCGAATTATAAAACGAATAATTATTTGAAACCTGAAGAACGTACAAGTGTGGTACGTACATTAATCCAACACTACACCGAAAACAACAAAAATCTTTCTGTGAAAGGCTGTGCAAGTCTCGCTGAACAAATAATTAATATTTTCCCTTCTGAACAAAAAGTAAATTATAAAATTTAAAAGATATTTCAAAGTTTTCATTTCTCATAAAGCTATTGATTCCAACAGGCAACCTACTTTGTTCCAGGAGTCAGCCAAGCTCCCCCAAAAGGCAAATTATATGACCGATATCGAGGACAAAGAAGAGCCATGAAAAAGTTAAATGTTAATGAGTGCACCTTGTCTTCCAAAAAGACGAAACTTCAGGAAGATTTTCACAACAGTAACAAAGGTGTGTGTTTGAATTTTGAATTTTTGTCTGTTTTTTTTTTTTGGTCAAAATCAGTACGAAGTCTTACCGCACTTTAATTACTGGAGAATCAGGATCAATATTTGAAGATCGAAAGATAATCTTTTCTTCTGAATTTATAATTCACATTGGGAGAAGTTTAAAGTTACAATACTTTCCCATAGCTTTTAGACCATAAGGTCATGAGTTTATATGCGTCGTTTTCTTGCGTCCAATCTGTAACTTTCTCGACTGCAACATAGGTGAGCATGATACTGGAATATCCTTAGTAATTCTGTGTACTTGGTCCGTTCAACTGATGGTTCGGAATTAGTCATCTTTCTTTTAGTATTTTGTTAAGACTTTTTAGTGGAAGTTTTTTGAAAACTTGCCATGGTTGATATTGTTTTTTTAAGACAGTCCTTTTTTTAGTGGCTTACCTTGTTTTAGTATAACAATTGCCGATGTGGCAATATATTCATCGTAAGTTCAAAGGTAAAACTCATTAACTACCAAATCACACTTTTGAAGGGAATTGGATTGAAACACTTTTTGAAGCCGAAAAGTCACGTCCCATAAGTTTTAAATTAAGTTTCCGGGCATACCTTTCAATGTCTGTATAAAAACCGTGAAAAATAAGGCTTCATTCTCATTTTTTTGATCATTTTTTTTCTGCACTAACTTAGTGATTTTTACCTTTGGACTGACGATATGAAAATACCTACGTAGTAGGTACTATCAACTACACATGCTATCATGTTTGAGTGGACACATTTTACATGGGACAGCAGTTTTATGCTCTCCATTGAAATAAGTTTGTAAAGTAATCATGAATACGGCTAATGACTTCTGGATTTTGCCAATGATGTGACACACATCTTAGTTCAAGATGCGTTTGTTATAAATAGTAGTTTTTTGAAGACTATCGAAGGCAATTATTTCAAAATCTAAGCAGTTATGAGATCGTATCCAGATGATTTTTTTTGTTACACATGCTTCTTATTTCTTTGAGCGTAACAAAAAAAAATTCATATTCTTTGGTGTAAATAAAAGTAAAAAACCTGTGAGGGATATGTATGTATGTAGCTGTGTTTGTTAGGAGTTTCTTAAAACATTCGCTAGATGTTTGAACTCTTTTTTGGCCCATGTCTTTTGTTAACAAATGCCTCTTCATCTGGGGACCTCGGTATCTGCCATTTTCTTCTTCAATGGGCCACCAAACCAAAAATACTAATTTATGTGTAGTTTATGGTAAAATTTACATTTTTAAATTTGTCACCTTTATTTTTGTTAAAGCTTAATAACGAACAGAATTTAGATTCAACAAAAAATCAGATTGTTAAATGATTGCTGCATATATTTGGACCATATGTATACTATAAATTAGTATTTTTTGTTTGGCCACCAAATTGATCATCCACTGTAGCTGCTCATTTTTAATAATATAAGCTCCTTTATTTCTTATGTGAAGTGAAAACAAATTAAGGTGAACCTTTTTACAGATTCCTTAAGTGAGCCTGAGCTCCTCACAATATGCAACCATCTTAAGCATAACAGGGACTGGGAATATGTTATCAAACAATGGCCTCAAACATCTAAAATTCGGCGAGATATGATCGACAAAAATGACGACCCCAGCCTTCAACAAATTTTTCAGGACTGGCCGCTTTATAAATATTCCAAAGCCCTAGAACTGGTAAGTACAAATGAAACTCTCCTTCAAAGAAGCGCATATATGTATAATATATATATATTATGTTTTTTAAGCTTAAGAATTTTTTAAGGAACTAGAATTTTCTCTAACTTACATATCAGGCCATGAGCGCAATAGTGGCCGAACTGAATTATTTTCTGTGGAGCAAAATAAAACAGAAACAGGTTATTTTTAAGTGCTTTTTATTTTAAATTTTTTTCAAAACACAATAGTTTTAAAGTAAAAAAAATATATTTTTGATTTTTATAAGAAATAAAAGGTTTTTGAATTTTTTATTCATGATCCTTCAAGCTTCAAAACCCCGTTATAACTGATCAGATAAGGCTACTCTTGCACTAAAGTTTTTAA